>SNVD02015652.1:0-11985 GCA_013180625.2 Boswellia sacra | reverse complement strand
AGCAACAACACAATTACAAACATCGGTGCGATTATCGATAAGAATTCCCGTATTGGGAAACAAGAGGTAACCGCCATGAAGATTGCAGTGAGTAACTTCAACAGTAATTCAAAAAATAACAAGCTTTCCCTTCACATCCGAGACCATGGAAGAGACCCCTTCCAAGCTGCTACTGCGGGTGATTTGCGCACCTGTCACTTTTCTTTTTTAAGTTTACAAATACTTTTGTTTATTTAATCAATAGGAATATCAAAAAGAGATTTCTTGCAGTATATAAATTTATATTTGGTTTTGCGTGCAGCTGAGGAGTTGATCAAGAAAGAGAAGGTGAAAGTGATTATAGGCATGGAGTCATGGGAGGAAGCGGCTCTTGTTGCTGATATTGGGAGTCGAGCTCAAGTTCCCGTTCTTTCATTTGCAGCACCTGCCATAACACCACCATCGATGTCACTCCGGTGGTGGCCTTTCTTGATAAGAATGGCTAGCGATGATTCCGAACAAATGAAATGCGTTGCAGCTCTAGCGCAGTCCTACAATTGGGGGTCGTCGCGATATACGGAGGTAACTCAGGGAAGTTAGCTCTTTTATCTGATGCTCTTAAAGAAGTAGGCTCTGAGATAGAGTCTCGCTTGGTTCTTCCACCAATTTCTTCTGTATCTGATCCAGAAGAGATTGTTCGAGAAGAGCTAGAAAAGGTAGAAGAGAAACAATCTCGGGTTTTCATTGTACTTCAATAATCTTTACCTATGATTAGTCATTTGTTCAGAGAAGCGAATAAGATGAGACTTCCAGGGACAGATTCAGTGTGGATAGTTACAGACAGTATTGCAGACATCTTAGACTCCCTTAACTCCTCTGTCATCTCATCTATGAAAGGTACTCTAGGAATCAAACACTACTATCCTAAGAAGACTGATTCTTACCAAGTATTCTCTAGTCAGTTCAAGCAAAATTTTATTAATGAATATCCAGATGAAGATTACTTTCAGCCAGGAATTCATGCTTTAAAAGCGCATGAGAGCATTGCAGTCATTACACAGGCGGCAAAAGAATTGACTCGAAGCAGCAGTAATCCAAAAATATTGTTAGAGAATATATTATCGAGTGATTTTTTGGGTTTAAGTGGCAGAATTCATTTCAATAAAGAAGGTGAGCTATTGAACACAAACAAATTTAGGATTGTAAATGTTCATGGAAGAAATTACAAGGAACTAGACAACTTCTGGTTGCCAAACCATGGATTCTCCGAGACATTTAACATAGATGATGTTAGAGATAGAACTAGTAGTGACAGCATAAAAAGTTTGGCTGATAAAGTTGTTTGGCCTGGGCCGTCGAAGTTACTCCCAAAAGGATGGGCAATGCCCACCGATGAAAAGCGGATGAGAATCGGAGTTCCAAATCAAACCTTTTTTGAGAGCTTTGTTTATAAGAAGGACGAGCACAGTGGGAATTCAAATGAGAATCACTATTCTGGTTACTCTATTGATATTTTCAATAAGGTGCAAGAACAGTTGGGTTATCATCTTCCATTCGAATTTGTGGAGCATGATGGCACCTACGGCGACCTGATTAGGGGTGTATATGACAAGGTAAAGACCTTTATTGTCTCATTTCTGGTTTGAAAAGTCTTCTTATTAATGGTCCACGTTCACTGAGCAGCATCTACTTGCCGTATAGATAACAAACATTGATGAAATTATTTGTATGTACATACATATTCTTGATCTTTTGATGTAATTGAGTCTAGCAGAACTTTTTGACCTTTGACTTCGTGCTTTAGAGGCAACCCTTGGAAGAGCTGTGAAATTTTTACCAAAACCAAGATTGATTAGTACAGAGCTTGATTTTTGTTTTTTTAACGTTTTCGACAATTTGTTTCTCATAAAGATTTCTTGGTTGCCTTTTGTTCCAATTTCGATGGAAGACTTATGATGCTGCGGTTGGCGACTTGACCATTCTACACGAGAGAACAGAGTATGTGGAATTCACTCAGCCGTACACGGAGTCAGGGTTGTCTATGATAGTTCCTGCCAAGCCTGAAGATTCCAAGTGGATGTTCATGAAGCCTTTCACCTTCGAGTTGTGGGCGGTTATAGGTGTCACATTCATATACACGATGGTCATAGTTTGGTTCATGGAGCACCAATCAAATTCGGATTTTGGAGGCCCGTGGAAGGATCAAATTAGTACTGCACTTTGGTTCACCTTTTCTACCATCTTCTATGCTCATAGTGAGTATCTCTTTACAAATTTAAAAATACCACTATGCTATGCTTAGAAAAAACTGACCTTAAAAAGTGAACCGTACCGGACCAGCTTACCCCGTTGGGCAAGCCGCGAACCGTCCTGTCCAAATTTTAGCCGCTATGAGAAATTTTCTACCCTTGCCTTCTAATCTAAAAAGGGGTAAATACAAGCAAGCGCATGCATAATTGATAAACCTACAAAAGCTTTATTCATTGTTGGTACTTACTATATTACAATAACTGTGTTTTTTATTTTTATTTTTATTTTTTTTTCAGGAGAAAGGATTAATAGCAATTTTACTCGAGTGGTGGTCATACTGTGGCTGTTTGTCGTGTTTGTCTTGACCTCAAGCTATACAGCTAGTCTCTCTTCACTGCTAACTGTCAGAAGACTGGAACCAACTGTTACAGATATCCGGTTACTTAAGAGTAACAACTTAACTGTTGGTTGTATGGACGATACTTTTGTACAGAACTACCTGATCCAAGTGCTTGGGATCAACAGACAACAAATTACGGTCTTTGACAACATAGAATCCGATTATGTTAAAGAATTTGAAAGCGGCAACATATCTGCCCTATTTCTTGAACGTCCGTATGAGAAACTTTTCCTCAACAGGTACTGCAAGAGTTACACAGCCACCACCACCAGCAACAATTACAGATTTGGAGGCTTTGGCTTTGTAAGTAATTTTACAGCTTACATTTTATATCCCTTATAATTCTGGCTAATAGTCATAGATCCTCAATCTTCTACAAAAATTAAATATCGGTTGTACTGCTTCTTTAGGTAGTTTTGTCATAAAATAACATGCCGCAAATGTTTGTGCACTCTTTCATACACCTGCTACTACTACTAAATTTCATATTTCTTATATAATTCTTCCATGGATAGCGTTGCTTATTATTGTAGATGGTGTTGAACGTTAGAAAGCCGTAAACTAATTATCCTCCGCATGCAGGCATTTCAAAAAGGATCTCCTATAGCCCATGATTTTTCAAGAGCCATTCTGAAGCTATCGGAGGAGGGAGAGCTAAAAAAGTTGGAAGACCGTTGGTTTTCTCCATCACCTGATTGTTCAGCCGATGACACTAATATTAGACCGGAACGCCTGACCCTCCACAGCTTCTGGGGTCTCTACCTTGTATATGGTATAACTTCTGCCATTTGTTTCCTACTATTCATTATTCGCTTGTTAAATGAGAAGTGTGGGAATCATCAAGAAACATACAGAGGTAATACAACTCCAAGAAACAAGGGTGTTTGGAACATGGCGGTTCAACTTGCAAGATCCTTTCATAATGGCAACATAACCATCAGTCCAAGAATAGCTCAAGCTTTTGATCAAGCACCGAATTCTGAAGAATCAGAGAATCTTCATCAGGTTTCTTTACCAGTGGAGGATCTTAACTATGTGAGGCATAACACTTTACCTGTTCGATCAACTAATAAAACTCTGTCACATAGATATACACGATGAAAATTAGTGAATCACATTAGCTTTTAGTATAAAAATTTTAGAAATAATTAAAACGTGTGGATACTTTTTACCCTGTAATTAAGCTATAAACTGGTTAGTGCTGGGAAATATTGTATGCAAAATTGTTATAATTCATTTATGGTGATTGCTTAATTTATGATTCTTTTTTATTGCATTACTTTCTTTAAATTACATAACCTCCTTATACGTTAAATATTATTGTGGCAGCACAACTGTTGCAATTCTTTTTGCAAGGTCTGGTATGCCAGTTTAGAGTAATACTACTCATACAAATTACTTATACAAACTCACACATACGAACTGATGTGATATTCTTATATGATCGCCACTTCACTCATGTTAATTAATGTTATTTATTATTAATATATATTTTTCAAATCATTATATTTATTTATCAAATCATATCATGCCACGTCAGTTTGTATAAATGAGTTTGTATAAGTAGTTTGTAAGAGTAGCATTACTCTTTAAGTAATTCATGGTAAGTACTAATGTATAAACGAGTACTTTATAATAACATGACATATTGTAATAATGATTAATATGATTACATTTGTAATTTTATCAAATAGATATCAACTATTAGATTAGTGTTGGTTGATATTATGTTTTTTTCTTTTTTTTTCTTTTTTTACTAGTAATTGATTACCAACTAATTTAGATAATTAATTTATTAATACCATTATAAAAAAATATTTTCTGTTTTATGAAAAAAAATAAAGATAATATAACATCTGGATCCAAACCAACGTAGAAATTGTTCACCCTCGCAATTCGTTAGCGATGCAAGATGTGACAAACTCCTATCCGTCCTTGCAAGAATCTATCATACCGGTCTGTTTTGGGTGGCGACTCGGATGCTAATTGTAGCACCCAAGCCTATGCAAGTAGAAATTATCTCTCACAGAATTACTTTTTCAACTTCACACAACTATCTTTCACTTAAAAGGAGTCTACTTAGTTGAGGGAAACACGAATTTTATTCTCCACGACCCCATCAGCTAGCCATGTAGAATGTGATAGATTACCGGTAGTTAATTTTATCCATGAAATAACAACATATTTGATAAAATAAAAATTTACTGAAAGATGTTTTGTATTCTATTCATTTATTAAAAAAGTTACAACAATTGAATTAGATCCTTTTTTTTATTGTTGTGATTGTCAATTTATCAAAATAATTGATTAGCTAGTATTTATAACAATAGTTACCACTTTTATTTTCTCAACGTTCAACTACTATATATAGAACAAGAGAAAAGAAAACAAAAGAAATAATTATATATAAATATAAATTTAATATAAGTTTTATTTATATCCCCTGAATTTTGATATAATTGTGTGCATACCTCCTAATTTAGAAAATTGAAATCTACTTCGTCGAAGAGTTTATGACAAGTTTTTCTCATTTATGAAAACAAAATAAATTCTTCCTATAAAATTTGGAAGAGATTATGTAATTTTCAAATTTTAACGGAGATTAATCAGGGAAACCACTCATAATTCGGCCTAAACCTTGGGAAAAGCAATGATTTTTTTAATTAATTTATGAATTCTACAAAGAATATCTATGAATTTTTTTAATTACGATATAAAAATTTATTAAAATTAGATGAATTTAAAAAAATAATAATAGGATGGAAAAGATGGGAGATGATAGAAACCATATATAACACAGAAAAAGTAATGCTACTCTTACAAACTACTTATACAAACTCATCTATACAAACTGACATGGCATGATATGATTTAATAAACAAATACAATGATTTGAAAAATATATATTAATAATAAATAACATTAATTAACATGGGTGAAATGGCGATCGTATAAGAATGTCACATCAGTTTGTATGTGTGAGTTTGTATAAGTAATTTGTATGAATAGCATTACTCTTACTTGAAACCACTTTTATCAAAATGAACGGTCTATTAGTAATTATATTATTGTCCACAATGAAAATATTACATTTAACACATCTTTAATCAAAAAAATAAAGATAAAAAAACTTACATCTGAATTCTAATATCGATGTATGTGATAGTTAAAACAAAAATAACCATTTAGGAAAATTTAGACATAAAAAAACTAAATTTAATAGCGCGGTTCTACCATTATATCCTTAGAAACGTTCAGTATTACTATTTATCTTATAGTATGGTCTAACATGATCTAACAAACTAAATTAAACGTTTAAATTCATATGCAATCAATAATAAACTATATCTAGTCTAGTATGTGAGACATGATTTATCATAGTGTAATTAATCTAGTGTGGTTTACTATTATTTAGCATGATTTAGTGTGGTTTAACATAATAGATTATCCTCTTAAATTAATATACAATTAATTATAAGCTATATATCTTTTAGAAAAATATATACTCATATACAATCAATAATAAGCTATGTATCTTTTAGAAAAATATATACTCTCATCTAGAATGGTCTAATAATATAAGTTTGATGTGGTCTAATAAATTGTATGCTTAAATTTTCGTTTGATAAACACACTATTTATTTATGTATTATATTATAACATAATCTAATATCATTTAGTATATATGGTCTAACATACTAAATATTTCATGACAAAAATATCAACAAATCGAACAGGTTTGCGAATCTCACATCTTGTTCTATTAACTGCAGTAGAGTCTTGTTGCTGTTGAGGCTCCTGAGTGGAATGCTCTTCATCATCTCCCAAATCCTCCTCTGACACAAGAGTACCATCATCTGTTTTAGCAGATCTAATTGGGTTCAATGTTTATGTTTCAAACTCCACCTGCTACTGAGCATGCTCCGCCTGTTGTCGAGTACCATTCACCTTTGTCTGGTTTTCTGATTTCTTCAACATAAAAGACACATTAAATTAATGTCACATCTCGGCTAGATATAATCTTCCTCTAACTAGGAAACCAAAGGCGATATCCTTTTACCCTTAAAGCAAACCCTAAGAAAATTGCTTTCTTGGCTTTAGGATCCAGCTTAAATTCTTTCACATGATAATATGCAGTGGAACCAAAAATATATAAAGAATCATAATCATAAATAGGTTGTCCAGACCATACCTCCAATGTATTTCTCACTAATAGCAGCTGAAGGTAGACGATTAATGAGATGATATGCATAAGTCACAGCCTTAGCCCAAAATTCCTTGCCCAACCCAGCATTAGACAACATACACTGAACTTTCTCTAGCAATGTCCGGTTCATGCGTTCAAGCACCCTATTCTACTGCGGTGTATCTCTAACAGTAAAGTAACATACAATACATTCATCTTGCCACAATTTCAAAAATTGATCACTGCAATACTCACCACAATTATCTGTCTTGAGATGCTTAATCTTCTTGGCAGTTTGTGTCTCAAATCATCTTTTTCCACTTAAGAAAAACACCAAGTACATCATCTTTAGATTTCAAGCAGTACACCCAAGTTCTTCTAGAAAAGTCATCAACAAAAGAAACAAAGTAGTGTCTACTTCTCATAGATGCGATTTTGGTAGGTCCCCAAACATCTGAGTGAACATAATCAAGAATACCCTTGATATTATGAATAGTAGTGTCAAATTTCACTCTTTTCTGCTTTCCCAGAACACAATGCTCACAAAAATCCAGCTTGCAAGTCTTTGCACCTTTCAATAAGCCTTGTTTCACCAAACTGAATAAGGCTTTCTTACCTGCATGTCCCAATTGCATATGCCACAATTTAATGATCTCTGAATCTGCATAATTATCAGAAATCGTGGCTGCTGATCTAATAACCATACTACTGTTATAGTAATACAAGTTGTTCCTCCTTATACCTTTCAAAACCACAAGAGTGCCTAAAGTAACCCTCAGAATTTCATCTCTAATAGTTATTACCCAGCCTTTAGATTCCAAGACTCCCACATAGATGAGATTCTTTTCTAACTTCAGAACATACTGAACATATGTCAGAAATCTAGTCAGTCCATCATGATTCCTTAATCGGATTGAACCTATCCCGACTATGTTGCAAATGTCATCATTGCCTATATACATAACTCCACCATCAAGCTCTTTAAAATCAAAGAACCATTCCTTATATGGACACATATGATAAGTACAACCTGAATCCATAATCCACTCATCAAAACCAAAAGGGGATGGGTGACCAATTAGACATATATCTAAATCACTATCATCTTTACGTTCAACAACACATGCATCAGAAACAATATTGTCCTTATCTTTCTTTTTCAACGTCAGACAATCTTTCATCCAATGTCTTTTCTCACGACAAAAGGCACACTCATCTTTTCCTAGTCTACCCCTCGTCAAGATTTTCCCATTTTTTTCGATTTTCTACTTTGACTATGCCTTCTCACTATCAATGCATCTATTGATTCATCCCTATGTTTTCTTTGGTCTTTCTTATGAATTTCATAATTCAATAAAACAGAGCAAACTTCTTGAAAAGACAGTTTATCTTTCTCATGAATAAGAGTAATGCACAAATGATCTAATTCATCTGGAAGTGAAACAATCAATAGCATAGCCTACGTTCATCTTTGAAGGTTTTATCTAAGTTTAACAAATCAGCAATTAACTTATTAAACTCATCAATATGAGAACTGATTTTCGTACCTGGTTTCAACTGAAGACGAAATAATCTCTTCAACAGATACAACTGATTCTCGTTGCTTTTTTTCATATATTTGTTTTCCAGCACCTTCCACAGTTTGCTTACAGAAGTCTCTTTTGTGAACGGATACTTTTGTTCTCTACACAGACAAGAACAAATCGACCCACAAGCTTTTATATTTAGCCTATCCTAGTCTCTTGCACTGATATGTTGTGGTTTTGTTTCTTCCATAATAATATCTAAATCTTATTGATACAACCCGTTTAACATCTCACTCTACCATAAGCTGAAATTATTTTGACTATCAAATTTTTCAACATCTATTTTTGCATTTGTCATAATCATTGTCTTCTTCGGTACAAATGACTTCTTCGGTATGGATGACAACAATGCCATTACTACTCCTCACAAATAAGCTTGATACACAAATCACCAATAACCAAGCTCCAAATAAATTATTATATTCAATAACTAGCAATCCAAAATTCAATAGCCTAGAACAGTGGTAAGTACTAGAATGAAATAGTCACTCACTACCCAAAATCTTAGGCTCTGATGCCAATTGTTATGCATAGCACGGAAGTGATACCAATAGTTATGCATAGCACAGAAGCGATACCAAAAGCATACAAATGCACACAACCATAAACTATGCTAGACAATTAAATATAATAATAACTAAAGAGGCAACCAATCAACCAATAATGCAGAATTAGAAAGAACACCAAGATTTAAAGAGATTTGGTATTGATACCTATGTCCTCGGGCACCGCTAGAAAAAATTTCACTATCTTCAAAGAGAATTACAAACTTCTTGGGTTACAATACAAATTCTCAAACTATTGGTTTAAACTGTAAATACCCGAATAGTTAGACCAATCATAATTACTCAAACAATTAGGCAATACTATAAATACCCAGGAAACAAAGGAGGAAAAAAGACAAAAACAAACTATAGGGTTCCTTTTGAAGAACCACACAAATTTGGGGGGTGGGGGGGTGGTGAGATAAGATTTTCAATTGGACACTCAAACACAAACCCATGTGGCTTATTTTATAAGCCTATATAGGAGCCAAATTTTGCTACATAGCCGATATGGGATTTCTCCCACATGCATATGAGCCAAAAGCTAAACAAAAGTTTGATTGATAATGCTGTTTGGCTTGGGCCGTCGAAGTTAAAGCGAGTCCTAAAAGGATGGACAATGCCCACTGATAAAAAGTGGATGAGAATCGGAGTTCCAATTCAAAACTTTTTTGAGAGCTTTGTTTATAAGAAGGATGAGTACGGGGGGAGCATGACGGCACCTACAATAATCTAATTTTGAGAGTACGAGACAAGGTGAAGACTTATCATTTCAATTCTTGTTTAAAAAAGTTTTCTTATTAGTGGTCCAAGTGTACTGTATAGATCACAATATGGATTGGTAATGTGATTTTTGCATATATGGTTTTTCTTGATAAAATATCACAACTTTTGTTAGTGTGGAAAACATGTATTTGGGATGTTGAATCAATCTACAAGAAAGCACCACCCAAGATTGGTTATAGAAAATATTTAGGTGTCTACGATAATTTTCTTGATAAAATATTGCAACTTTTGTTAGTGTGGAAAGCATGTATTTGGGATGTTGAATCAATCTACAAGAAAGCACCACCCAAGATTGGTTATAGAAAATATTTAAGGTGTATAGTGTTAGCCCTAAGGCTACATGATAATTTTGATGATAACAATACACATTGATTAATTGAGATTTACTAACATGTTTATTTATGTGCAAGAGTAAGATCATTGAAATAATTTTAAAATCAAGAAGAGGCTTATTAAAATGAAGTGTTGAAGCTAAGGAGAAGACTACATGTTAAAGGCACCAAAGTTTAAGAACAAGGATTGACTCAAGGAATGTGACACATGAGCAATGTTCAATCAATTGGTCATATATATCTCTACAAATATCCAAATGACGTGATTCTTGAGCCTTTGGAAAGCTTACTCAATTTATAACATTTCATATGTTTTAATGAAATTCAAATTTCAAGTGCAAGGTTGTCCAAATCATCATGCAAGTTGAAAGACAAATGGAAGCAGCTGACATGAGCACCGAATACTCCTTTGGACATATCTTGAGCTAGAAAAATCAAAATGACTTGATTCTTATGGCATTGGAAAGATGACTTAATGAAGAACATTTCATATGTTTTGAAAAAATTCAAATTTCAAACAGAAGGCCGACATAATTGACATGCAATTCGGTGGACTGACACAGAGAAGAAAAATCAACTCACATGAGCACCGAATGGTGTTTTGGACATATCTTAAGATAGAGATATCCAAATGCTTTGATTCTTAATGTTTTGGAAAGCTTATTCAAATATGCAGATCTTTTATGTTTTGAAGAAATTCAAATTTCAAACGGAAGGCTGACAGAATTATCATTCAATTTGGTGAACTGACACAAGAAAGAAAAATCAAGTCACATGAGCACCGAATGGTGTTTTGGCCATATCTTGAGCTACAGATATCCAAATGACTTGATTCTTGATACGTTGGAAATCTTATTCAAATGTGCAGATCTTTTATGTTTTGCAGATTTTCAAATTTCAAATGGAACATTGAAAAAAATGGAAGACAAGATTACGGTTTTTATGGTGGGCAGAAAATTTGGAGTTGGTGTCTTCACTTGACTAAGTTCATCTCATTTGCCTATAAAAGGAGCCCTTCTCCCATTCATTCAAGAACATCCATCAAGCCACAAATAAGAGAAATATTATTTTTAGAGAGCTTTTATATTTTTGATCTACTCTTTGAGGAGAGTTATATTTTGTTATAAACAATTATCTTTGTTCTTGTATTGTGGTGAGAGTGAGATCTTATTGTAAAGGATAAAAGTTATCCTTGAGAGAAATATTTCCTTGGTGAGGTTGTTCATCAAGAAGAACTCTTGGTGTGGTGTTATCAAGGGTTGAAGGAAGTTGCCTTGGTGAGGTTGTTCATCAAGAAGAACTCTTGGTGTGGTGTTATCAAGGGTTGAAGAAAGTGCCTTGGTGAGGTTGTTCATCAAGAAGAACTCTTGGTGTGGTGTTATCAAGGGTTGAAGGAAGTTGCCTTGGTGAGGTTGTTCATCAAGAAGAACTCTTGGTGTGGTGTTATCAAGGGTTAAAGAAAGTTGCCTTGGTGAGGTTGTTCATCAAGAAGAACTCTTGGTGTGGTGTTATCAAGAGTTGAAGGAAGTTGCCTTTGTGAGGTTGTTCATCAAGAAGAACTCTTGGTGTGGTGTTATCAAGGGTTGAAGGAAGTTGCCTTGGTGAGGTTGTTCATCAAGAAGAAATCTTGGTGTGGTGTTATCAAGGGTTGGAAGAAAAAGTCTTGGTGAGGTTGTTCATCAAGCAAGTTGTAAAGATTTCTACAACTTAGTGGAAAGCTTAGCTCATGGAGCTAGGAGCCGTGGACGTAGGCAAGGTTTGCCGAACCACGTAAATTGAGTTTGCACTCTCTCTCTCCCTTTCCTCTTTACATTTACTTGCACTTGTGATTGTTCATCATTATTATTCTTTTGATTGCATCTTTGATAAATTCTAATTTCATCTTCTTCACCTTTATTTTCAAAGAAAGGGTTAAATAATT
>SNVD02015646.1:0-12055 GCA_013180625.2 Boswellia sacra | reverse complement strand
TTCCCAAAACCAGAACATAGCTCAAAATTTAATTGTGAACGATCTACATGCTCATAGGTAAGGGATAAACTGTTTGGAATAAATTCATTTGAGGTTAGGAAATCTTTTAGGGAGTTAACAAAGAAAAAGGCTTACAAAGGCTCAAAGGGGTAACTAGGGATCAATTTCAGTCAAGGTTGGCTATTAAGGCTAAAACGGTCCAAAGATGGCCTAAATCATTTCCCCAATGTTGCACAGTCTAGGATTTCGCCTCGAGTGACCATCAAACAAGTTCTAGAATTCATTGAAATCTCAAGAAACATTTAAATTACATAAACTGTCTCTAAGTGAACAAATAACTCAGTGATAATAGCTCAGTGCTCAATGTTGCGCAAGGAATCAAAAGCAAAGCGAAAACCAATAAACAGTTCAAGCACACAGATCCATGCATCATTTATCATTTTCCAAGAGTTATTCTTAATTCAATCATTATCTTATCATCGACCTACAAAATGCAAGAAAAGAGGTACGTGGCGTTGTTACACCTGAGTCAAGATTGTATATTTCAACAATCCTTAGGACCAGTAGCTCGCAGACTTAAGGTTTCCAGCCTATATACCTTTATTATGAAAGAACAAAACAAGACACTTCAAACAATATGAAATAAACAAACTACAGATTTATTTAGAGAGAATGCGTTTCAAGGGTTAAATAAACCCCATATTCTGCCATTCTCAGGTTTTCCACAATTGTTTTTTTTTTTAAATCAAAACTGATAAAGATAAAAACACATAACAACTCTAAATTACGCAAAACTAACCTCACTCATAAACTAACAAAGTTCAACAAGTCAGCAAACAAAAACAAGTTAGTTAGAATGGGTCTACAAAGTTTAGAAGTTAGCCTCCTTATTCAGCAATTATGGATTGAAGAGATCCAGAATGCGTTTCAAGAGAACTTGAACTTTTTAAGCCACCACTCTAAAAACCGGGATTAGAAAATATTACCTGGGACGAAAGAAATAACCTGAAAAAGCTCAAAATAAACGACATGAAAAATCTAAAATAAACACACTAAAAAGAAAGCAAACAAAAACGAAGCAAACCAGCAAATAGAGATTATAGATGGAGGGTTAAATCCAGTTGACGCCTTTTGTTGCCTTCTCCAAACCAATTTATCCGAGCCATTGTTGGATCAGGTGAATAGACGAATTCTTGTAGTTTGTCAATTAACTCTCCTGCAGTTGAAGCTGTAACCAGCATTTGCCGTGCTGACGGTGAGATGAAATTTTTTTCTACAGCTTGATCAAGAAAGGACAACAAACCATCAAAAAAATTATTAACATTTAACAAACCAATGGGTTTCCGATGGATGTTTAGCTGTGCCCAAGAGGTGATTTGAAATATCTCCTCTAATGTACCATAACCACCAGGCAAAGCTATAAAAGCATCGGACTTAACAATCATATGTGCAATACGCTCATGCATGCTAGAGACCTGTAACTCTTCCCCGATTGTGTTGCCTACGATATCTCGTATAGCTAATGGTTTAGGGATAATGCCGAAAACTTTGCTCCCTCCTAGGGATGCAGCTGTTGACACACACCCCATTAACCCAAGACTACCCCCTCCATAAATCAAATTAATACCCTCGCAGCTAATGTCCTACCAAGATCAAGAGCTGCTGTGGTAAACTCTCCATCTTTACCAAATTGCGATCCGCAAAATACGCATATATTGCAGAATCGGCGAATTGGTATTTTCTCCATTTCTACAAGTGCTCTAATCTTGTGTAAGACAAGTTAGATATTATGCTTTTCAATTGCAAGACAGGTTATGGAATGACATATGAAAATATGCAGAATGTATATCTACACCCATAAAACTCTCAAATTTTGACACATGGGGACATACTTTCGGTGGGGGTTGCTCGATGCAGATTTATCGCCCCAAGATTTGAAAAAATGAGATATGCTTTCGGCGAGGTGTGACAAAACCTACACACTTGTCTCCCACGTGAAGCATGGAAAATGGAGATACACTTTCGGCGGGGGTTGACAAAACCCCCACACTGGTCTCCCACGTGAAGCATAAAAAATAGAGATACACTTTCGGTGGAGGTTGACAAAACCTCCACACTTGTCACCCACGAGTACTTATGCCATAGGGTAGTCATATGGTTTGTCAAAAAGAAAACTTGAAATTAAAACATACAAAATCAACAAACAACAACACCACAAAAACAACATTGATAATCAGATCAAACGAAACAAGAAAGAAATAAAATTCGACAACAACAACACACATTCAAATATACAAGTAGTTGTGATTTTGGCTCACATCTTCCTCTGGTTTTACGTCCAGTAACGGCTGAAACGCCTTCTATGAGTCGGGGATTTGCTTCCCATCCAGTTTTCTTATAAACTGGCAAACAGGGTCGTTTTTAGTCAGATTTCCTAGACTATAACACTGCACTTCATCACGAAATTGTGTCCATAGATTAAGCAATTCACGCTGAACAAGTCAACAAGAATGTGACTCAAGAGTTAATAAAACATTATCCAGCGACTCATTACTCAAACCATTCTTAATAAACGAAAGTTTATCTTCTCTATTCTTGGACACAAAACCTAATGAACGACAAGTCTGGTTACAATTCCATCTAGGACATTTATAACATACTTGTAACCTTTTTGCTCTTCGCCTCTTGGCGTAGTAGCTCTTTCCTAGACCAGGCATGTATTTTGCGAGATTAATGTCCGGCTCACCGGAAAATCTCACCTTGGCTTCGATAAGCCATCGGATATCAGCAGGCACATTTAGGAGCATCAACGCCCAAAGTCTAGTCATCCGTACTTTATAAATTTTAAACACAGCATTTTGAGGAAGTGAAGGAAAATATTTTCGAAGGTTCGACAAAAAGATATCGGCATCCATTGAAGAGAAGAAAAGGAGAGATATTACCGATAATGCGATTGAGTTTGTTCTTCTCCTAGATATGCACGTTTCAAACCTTCGAACCTGTCTCTTATACACATCTAGATGTGTATAAGAGACAGGTTGTACAAATGAATTCGAAGTATGAAATAATCAAATTAAACAAAGGAAGGAAAAGAAAAGAGTAGAGACGAAACTAAAGACACATAAAAGAGATAACAACATAATAACAAACAAAAGTCAAAAACAAGTAAAAACAAATAAAAACAAATGAGACAGATGTCAAAGAGAGATAAAACCTGATCAATTTGATGGCCTACAAAAGAAATTTCCTCGAGACACAAAAATCGATCATTATTACCTTATTTTATTTTTCTTTTCTTTTTTTATTTATTTTATAAAAACATTGGGTTGCCTCCCAATAAGCGCTTGGTTTAACGTCCTCAGCCCGACGTTGGTTCCATCATGGGAGGATCCAATCTCCGCTGTGTTTCTCTAGTGGGCTTGGATCCTTCTTCCAACAAGAAATGGTGCAAGCATATGGCTGGGCCTTGGATCTTAGCAATCGTCCACTTAATAGTTGTTTTGTGAACTCTAAGTACTCAGACGCATTTCTCTTCTTGTAGTGGTGCAAGGCCCATTTCTATTGTAACTAGTAAAGGATCTTTGTCACCCAAAAACACATGCCTCAAATAATCTGAAAGTAGCTTAAACTCCAAGGTATTGGCTTTCATCATAGAAGGAAGAAGTTTCTCATTAGATAAAGGCAATTCAATGCACGAAACATCATACCTGTTTGTGATTATAGCTATAGTCTCATCTAAGGATGCCATAGCTTCCTCTATTTCTTTGAACACTTGTATCAACCTTCTTGGTTCTTTGGAATTTTCGGTCCCTATGTGCTCACTCATTGCCTCGAAAATATTGAAACGGATCACTTTGCCATCAAACTCCATGGTGAAAGTGCTATAATGAACATCAATCTTGATTCTAGCAGTTTTCGAGAATGGTCTCCCTAAAAGAATCGGTGTTGGATTAGGAGATGTTTCATCCTCTATTTTAAGAACACAAGAGTCTGCTGGGAAAACCAATTGATTCACATGCACAAGCACATCTTCCCCAACTCTTTTGCGATATGCATTAAAATGATCAGCAAACTGAATGGTAATACCAGTTTTCGCAAAAGGTCCAAGATTTAAAAAAGCATAAATAGAATATGGCATGACATTAATAGATGCTCCTAAATCTAACATAGCTCTTTCAAACTTGGTAGTACCAATGGTGCATGAAATGGTGAACATACCTGGATCTTTGCATTTCGGAGGAATTTTTCTTTGCAATACAGCTGAAACATTTTCCCCCACACTTACTTTCTCATTTCCCTTCAACTTTCTCTTGTTGGTGCATAACTCCGTGAGAAATTTTGTACAACGAGGTACTTGCTCAATAGCATCCAAAGTGGTATATTTACCTCGATTTTGTGAGAAGTTTCCAGGATTTCTTGTTCTTGTTCCTCCTTCTTTGATTTTGCAAATCTGCTAGGAAATTGTGGAGGAGTAACATAAGAAGGAATTTGAGTTTTAAGATCTACCTTAGAAGATGATGTGTTGTTCATGGTGGAAGTGGTGTCATCTTCTTCATCAGTTTGTGATTTCTTTGTAAGGTTTTGGATACTTGCCCCAGTTTCCATTTGCTCTCCATTTTGAATTCGCTCTCACACTCGCCAAGGTATCGCACAAGCATTCCTCTATTGGATTGATAACGTTTGAGAAGATAATTTTTTTCGGAGCATTGGCCCTCGAATTGCTCATGCTAGTAGCCAATTGTCCCATTTGATTTGCGAGGATTTGGATACTTGCCCCAGTTTCCTGCTGGAATTGCATTGTGTTAGTGGCAAGTGCATTAACAATATCTTCGAGAGACATACCTGAGTTTTGCGAAGCTGGTTGCGGTGCGGGATGTGGCATTGGTGGTGGTTGCATTTGAAATGGTTGCTGCACTCTAGGTTGATTGAAACTTTGTGGCCGATTTGGTATCACATTTGGAGTGATTGGTTGATGATTCCAGTAACTGAAATTATGTTCATCTTCACATCCAGCATTGTAAGTGCTAGAGAAAGGATCATACCATTGCCTCGTTTGTCCTGGAAATCCACCCATGGCATTGGATTGTTCCATATATTCTTCTTGTAAAGTTGGATACATATCGATTGGATGCTCCATCGTAGAATATATCCAACATTCATAAGATTTTTGCATATCTCCTACAGCCATGTTTTCCACAAGAGAGGTTAGCTCAGAAAGTTGTTGTTCAATGTTCGGAGTGCTTACCTCAATTACTCTCCAAGGTACTTGTGGCTCAAATCCGCTACTGAATTGATAGAAGTTTACTGCCATGTTGTCTAAACACAAACAATCAGAAAAGAAAACAAAGAAAATATGAATCAACAATGAAAACAAAATAACAAATCGATTAGAAAATCAATCCCCGGCAACGGCGCCAAAAAATTGATGCGTTCGAAACTAGCAAGTATACTAGTCGCACAAGTAATAAAGTGATAAGTAGATATCGTTCCCACGAGGATTGATTCTAATTGAATTTGTTATTCAAAAGCAACAACATAATAAATGGGGGGGTTTTGTTGATGGATTAACTAAACTTAATGCAAAAGGCAAAAGAAGAAAACAAATGCAAATTTAAACGGGATTGAAAAAATCAATGAGGGGAAACATGGTTAAGGGATCATTCTCTGCCGCAAGATATGGATTTGCGAATTAATCATAGAATTGTCATCCAATTACACCATTGAAATTATCAACCGTAGATAACAACAAGCTCTGTTATCCCAATCTTTCCTTACTTTGTTGTTAAAAAAAATAGGCTCTTTATTTAATCTCTATCCATTAAACAACCTAGAACAAGCTCTCTAAATTAATTCAATGGATGCATTACGAAAAGAAAGACAGGTTGATCTAAGCAATAAACACACAAGCTCGGATTATTTAACTTAGGTTATATTCTCCAATTGCAATCTCTGATCACAATTTTGCTACTAATGATTAGAAATCAAGACAATTACGGATCAAGATTTCTAGTCTAGCAATAGACAATATCCAGATTATATTCAGTTGGCCACCCAAATACAAACCAGCAAGCAATCATAAGCATTAGACATGGGAAAATACAAGCAACTTCAATTAGAGAATTGGATAACAACTTCTTGCACAATCAACTTATAAAAATCATATCAGGGGCTTTAAAATCACCCTCAACCATCAGATTCAGTTACACATGTTTAAGAACGTGGTAAATACAATACAACATGGAGACATTCCAGAAAATGAAAGGGAAGGGAAAAACTTAGCAAATTTGATGTAATTCTCTTTGGATTGTAGTTCTTCCTCTTTCCAAGCTTCCTTTCTCCTTCAAGAACTCCAAGAGATGAAGAATTCCAGAGCTGCAGCCTCCACCACGTTCTCCCCTCTTCAAGTTATCAAAATAAAACCCTAAAATGTGTTTAAATACTCTGCTACAGTGAATTGCTACAGTGTTATACATGCTACAGTGACTTGTGGAATTATATTTCTATACATCTCACACTGTTTTGATTAGAACTTTTGGTATACTGAATGGATTTATAAACCGTAAATTTCTCCAGAAAATAGACTTCGAGAGCTTTCCAACGGTATATAACATGTCGTCGGGTTCATTGTATATCAATACAATTAAATCCGAGAAGATCACTAACTAGCAGAGGTGAAAATGAAGGGGTTTACTCCATTTTTGTGCAAGTTGCTCCAAAACTCCTACAAACATAAAAACACACAAAAACATAAAAATACCACGGAATATAGCAAAGAAACATGGACGAATTGATATAAAAGTAATGCATAAATAGACACCTATCATGGACTCCTAATTCAATATTTCTATGAGGGTCTCCTACCCATGGAAAGGAGTATCATTGATGCTGCTAGTGGTGGAGCACTAGTTAATAAAACACCGAACGTTGCAAGACGTTTGATTAGTGACATGGCAGCGAACTCCCAACAATTCAGCAGTCAATTTGAGCCACAACTACCAAAAAGAGTAAATGAGGTAAGTACTTCAAACATTGAACAACAACTTTGTGACCTTACCTCTCTTGTAAAAAAAATGGCTGTAGGACATATGCAGCAATCTTATGCATGTGGAGTATGTTCTGCCATGGACCATCCAACCGACATGTGTCCAACTTTGCAAGAAGGAGATACAGAACAAGCCAATGCCATGGGTGGATTTCCAAGACAACCAAGGCAAAGGTATGACCCTTTCTCCAATACTTACAATGTTGGATGGAGAGATCACCCTAATTTAAGATATGGGAATCATCAACCAATTGCCCCAAATGCCATACCAATTCGACCACCAGGTTTCAATCAACCAAGGTGCAGCAACCATTTCAAGCACAACCACAACCAGCACCACACCCAGCTCCACAAAATTCAGTTATGTCTCTCCAGGATATTGTTAAAGCACTTGCCACTAACACAATGCAATTTCAGCAGGAAACTAGGGCAAGTATCCAAAACCTGGAAAATCAAATGGGACAATTGGCCACTAACATGAGCAAATTTGAGAGTCAAAGCTCCGGAAAATTACCTTCTCAGCCGGTGATCAATCCAAGAGAGAATGCTAGTGCTGTAACTTTGAGAAGTGGGAATCAATTAGAGATTCCACCAAAGAAATCACAAGCTGATTAAGGGGATGATACCACTCCAACCATGAATAAAACATCATCTTCTAAGGTAAATCCTAAAACCCATATTCCTTCATATGTTACTCCTCCACCTTTTCCTATCAGATTTGCAAAATCAAGGAAGGAGGAACAAGAACAAGAAATCTTGGAAGCTTTTCGCAAGATCGAGGTAAACATACCATTTCTGGATGCTATCAAGCAAGTGCCTCGTTATGCAAAATTTCTCAAAGAGTTATGCACCAACAATAGTAAGTTGAAAGGAAATGAGAAGGTAAGTGTGGGGGAAAATGTTTCAGCTGTATTGCAAAGAAAAATTTCTCCAAAATGCAAAGATCCAGGTACGTTCACCATTCCATGCACTATTGGTAATACCAAGTTTGAAAGAGCTATGTTAGATTTAGGAGCATCTATTAATGTCATGCCATATTCTATTTATGCTTCTTTGAATCTTGGACCCCTTGCGAAAACTGATATTGTAATTCAACTTGCTGATCGTTCTAATGCATATCCCAAAGGAGTTTTGGAAGATGTGCTTGTGCAGGTAAATCAATTGGTTTTTCCAGCAGACTTCTATGTTCTGGAAATGGAGGATGAGACATCTCCCAATCCAACACCGATTCCTTTGGGGAGGCCATTCTTGAAAACTGCCCGAACGAAGATTGATGTTCATGATGGCACTCTCACCATGGAGTTTGATGGCGAGGTGATTCGTTTCAATATTTTTGAGGCAATGAGGTTCCCTAGTGACTTGCATTCTGTTTTTGCAGTTGATGTTATTGATTCTTTGGCACAACAACTTTTTGAGTTAACTCGCAAGGATGCATTGGAAGTAGCCATTTGTGAGCACATCGGGGCAGAAAATTCCAGAGAATCAAGGAAGTTGATAACAGTGTCTTAAAGGAAGTGGAGAAGCTGTGGCAAGCTTGGATGAGACTAATAGCGAGTCACCACAAACAGGTATTAATAGTTTTCGTACATTGAATTGTGCTTATCTAATGAGAACTTCTACCTTCCGTGATGAAAGCACCCGTCTTGGAGGTTAAGCCTCTTCCAGCTCATTTAAAGCATGTATTCTAGGTGAAGAAAGATATTTGCCAGTCCATAATAGCAAAGAATCTTGCACCATTACGAGAAGGAAACTCATCCAGTGCTCCGAGATCACAAACGGGGCCATTAGGTGGACAGTCGCTGACATCAAAGGTATTAGTCCGGCCTTATGCTGCACCGCATCTTGTTAGAAGAGGGTACAGCCCACTAGAGAACACACGTAGGTTGAATCCTCCCATGATGGAAGTTTGTCAAGAAGAAATCCTGAAATTGTTAATGTGGGTGTGATGTATCCAATTTCGGACAGCAAGTGGGTGAGTCCAATCCAAGTTGTTCCGAAGAAATCTGGTGTTACGGTGGTTAAGAATGACAATAATGAGCTAGTTCCCACTCGTATCCAAACCGGGTGGCGAGTTTGTATTGATTATCGAAAGCTCAATTCTTCAACTCGCAAGGATCACTTTCCTTTGCCATTCATTGATCAAATGCTGGAGAGATTAGCAGGTCATTCTCATTATTGTTTTCTTGATGGCTATTCAGGATATAATCAGATTGTCAGTGCCCCTGAGGATCAAGAGAAAACTACATTCACATGCCCATTCGGTACATTTGCCTATCGACGCATGCCATTCGGTCTTTGCAATGCCCTGCCACTTTCCAAAGGTGTATGGTAAGTATTTTCTCTGATTATGTTGAGAACATCATTGAGGTATTTATGGATGACTTTAGTGTTTTTGGTGATTCTTTTGATAAATGCCTTGACAACCTTACCCTTATACTTCAAAGATGTATAGAAACTTACCTTGTTCTGAATTGGGAGAAATGTCATTTTATGGTAGATCAGGGTATAGTTTTGGGACATGTTATTTCTGCTAGGGTATAGAGGTTGATAAATCCAAGACAGATCTTATATGTTCCTTACCACCTCCCACAAGTGTGCGGGATATTCGTTCGTTTCTTGGTCATGCAGGTTTTTATCGTAGATTCATCAAGATTTCTCGAAGATAGCATTGCCCCTATGCAGATTATTACAGAATGACGTGGCCTTTGAATTTGATGAGAAATGCAAAGAGGCATTTGAGAAACTGAAGGAACTCTTGACTTCGGCTCCAGTAATCCAATCTCCGAATTGGAATCATCCATTCGAGATCATGTGCGATGCAAGTGACTACGCTGTGGGTGCTGTTTTGGGTCAACGAATTAGCAAAATTCCACATGCCATTTACTATGCATCTCGGACTTTAAATGATGCTCAACTTAATTATTCTACCACTGAGAAAGAGCTACTAGCGGTTATTTTTGCTTTAGAAAAGTTTCGATCTTATTTGATTGGTACTAAAGTAACCGTTTATTCTGATCATGCAGCTTTGAGGTACTTGCTCACAAAGAAAGGTGCTAAACCAAGGCTTATCAAGTGGATACTCCTTTTACAGGAGTTTGACTTGGAAATCAAAGACAAGAAGGGAAGTGAAAACTTAGTTGCAGACCATCTCAGTCGCATTGTCCATGATAAGAATGCACTGCCATTACAAGAAAGTTTTCCATATGAACAATTGTTGTCTCTAAATGTAGTAGCCCCTTGGTATGCAGATATTGTCAACTACTTAGTTACCAAAAAGCTACACATGACTTGACTCGAGCTCAAAGAGACAAGATCAAGAACATTGCCAAGTATTACATATGGGATGATCCGTACTTATGGAAGCATTGTTCTGACCAAATGATAAGAAGGTGCGTTTCTGAATCTTAATTTAATTCAATTTTAACCTTCTGTCATTCTTATGCATGTGGAGGTCACTTTGGACCAAAAAGAATAGCCCTCAAAGTTCTTGATTGTGGATTCTACGGGCCATCATTGTTCAAAGATGCCTATCTGTTCTGCAAAGCTTGTGACCGTTGTCAAAGGACAGGTAATTTAAGTGCCAAAAATCAAATGCCACAAACCCCTATACTTATTGTCGAGATTTTTGATGTGTGGGGTATTGATTTCATGGGTCCTTTTCCTTCATCATGTGGTAATGTTTACATTACACTTGCTGTGGATTATGTTTCTAAATGGGTAGAAGCAAAAGCTACGAGAACTAATGATTCTAAAGTTGTTGTAGAGTTTGTGAAATCTAACATTTTTGCGAGATTTGGAACACCAAGAGCCATGATTAGCGATAGAGGGACACACTTCTGCAACCGATCATTTGAAGCCTTGCTCAAGAAATACAATATCACTCACAAGGTGTCTACTGCATATCATCCACAAACTAGTGGTCAAGTTGAAGTTTTAAATCGAGAAGTCAAGTCCATTCTCGAGAAGACAGTGAATCCGAACAGAAAAGATTGGAGCCTACGACTTAATGATGCACTTTGGGCATACCGGACTGCTTACAACACACCTATTGGTATGTCTCCATACAGGTTAGTCTATGGTAAGCCATGTCACCTTCCGGTAGAGCTCGAACACAAAGCATGGTGGGCAGTAAAGCTTTGTAACATGGAGATGGATGCTGCTGGAGAACTAAGGAAGCTTCAACTGCAAGAATTGGAAGAACTTAGAAATGATGCCTATGAGATTTCCAGAATTTACAAGGAGAGAACTAAGGCATTTCATGATAAAATGATCTCCAGGAAGAATTTTGAAGTGGGACAGAAAGTTCTTTTATTTCATTCTCGCCTCAAGTTATTTCCAGGTAAATTACGATCTCTGATAAGTGTCTATTTACATATCATTTTCATATCAATTCGTCCATGTTTCTTTGCTATATTCCTTGGTACTTTTATGTTTTTGTGTGGTTTTGATGTTTGTAGGAGTTTTGGAGCAACTTGCACAAAAATGGAGTAAAACCCTTCATTTTCACCTCTGCTAGTCAGTGATCTTCTCGGATTTAATTGTATTGATATACATGAACCCGATGACATGTTATATACCGTTGGAAAGCTCTCGAAGTCTATTTTCTGGAGAAATTCACGGTTTATAAATCCATTCAGTGTACCAAAAGTTCTAATCAAAACAGTGTGAGATGTATAGAAATATAATTCCACAAGTCACTGTAGCATGTATAATACGGGGCACTGTAGCCGAGTATTTAAACACATTTTAGGGTTTTATTTTGATAACTTGAAGAGGGGAGAACGTGGTGGAGGCTGCATCTTTGGATTTCTCTCATCTCTTGGAGTTCTTGAAGGAGATTGAAGGCTTGGAAAGAGGAAGAACTACAAATCCTAATAGATTTCATCAAATTTGCTAAGTTTTCCTTTCCCTCTCATTTTCTGGAATGTCTCCATATTGTATTGTATTTGTATTCTATCTGAATATGTGTAACTAAATCGGAATTGGTTGAGGGTGATTTCAAAGCCCTTGATA
>SNVD02015645.1:0-12071 GCA_013180625.2 Boswellia sacra | reverse complement strand
TTCCTATTCACTCTCTCTTATTTTTATAAAAAATATATGGGCTGGGCTGGGCCTTCTCCACAGCCCAAATAGGTATTACAGTTCCAGTCTAAGACTAAGTTTTGCATGTACTCTAAACGTAGACCTTTAACCTTCCATTTGTCACCAGACTCATTGGAAGGTGGTTCACGTCTCCATCCTCAAGACAAAGATACTGCAACTTTGAAAGCTTCTTGAGATTGATCCATTTTGGCAGAGTTTCATGACGATAACGCCTGAGATAAAGCTCCTTAAGAAGTAGAGGAGGAGAAAGTTGATCAAGCATCTCTGATACCCTCTTCTCTTTACAATTTTCATCATCAATAGCTAAGACCTTGAGTTCTGGTAGTTCTGAGAAGACATTACATTCCTCTTTCGAGATTTCACTACTATTATCTAATTCTTAGCTGCCGCAGCTTTAGAAGCTCATGAAGCTGACAACCTTTCGTGTTAGCCTGACTCACCATCTGAAATCCTGACAGTTCCTGGAGATGGACTAGCTTCTCCAGTCCATTAGGTAGGTACTGTAATTTACAAGATCGTAGTCCAAGACAATCAGCTTCTTCAAATTAGTAATGGATGGGTGTAGTTTGCTAAACTGTTGCAATTCCTCGTGTTAAGGCAGCTCATTTATCACTCATACAGGATAAGTGAATTAGTTAGTTAATTCAGTTTTTCAATTCTACTTAGTTTCCTTAATTATCAGTTAGTTAATAATTAGTTAAGGAAAACTGTCATGAGCTATAAATCTGTTTATTCCCTTCTGTGTTGCTTCCAGAACACTACACTCTGGCAAGTGAGTTTTGTGAGTCAGCAATTTGCTTCTTACTTATTGGAGGCTATTTGTTGGATCTTCTAATGTAAGCCATATGTAAAGTTTGATGTAATCATTTCTTCAATAAATAGAAACTGCTCACTCAAGGAAGAACTTGAGCTGAGATTATTCTTCAAGTTGGTATCAGAACACCTGGCCCTCGCCATGGCATTAAGCTCCCATAATCGATCCTCAACAAGCAGAAATTCTGTTTCCTATTCTTAGACTAATATTCTAAATGGAAGCTCACCCTTTGGCAGCTTTCTCAATCAAACATTCCCATTGAAATTGAATGAAGATAATTTCACCATCTGGAAAGAAATGATGCTGCTTACTCTTAGAGGACATCATTTGGATGATTTTGCTCTAGGAACAAAAGCTTGCCCACCAGAGTTCATTCTAGTCACTGCAGATGAAGATAAAGGAGAATCTCAGCTCCACTCCTCTCAGTTAAAACATAATCCTGAGTATGAAGAGTGGGTCACAGTTGATAATTTGCTGAAAGGCTGGCTTCTTGGATCAATTACAGAATAGTTAGCTGCTCAGGTAATTGGAAAAAACTCTTCACGTGATTTGTGGAGAGCTTTAGAAACTCTATGTGTATCAAAAATAGATCACAGATTGCAAACCTTAGATTTGATCTGCAGACAATTAGAAAGGGATCCATGATTATGAGTAACTATCTCATCACCATGAAGAAAATTTTTGATAACTTGGCTATAGTTGGCAGTCATATTTCATTAAGTGACCTGATTTCATTTGTTACTCTTGGCTTAGATGGTGAATATACACCGATTGTTGTTCAAATACAGTCCAGAGATAATATCTCATGGCAGGAACTTCAATCAATTTTACTCACCTATGAGAACAGGTTGGAAAGGTTAAACACTTTTACCAATCTTAACTTGAATACAGCATCAGCTAATATTGCAATGGGAAAACATAACAACAATTTGAATCAAAGCCAAGGGTTTGGTAGAGGAAATGATGGAAAAAGTGCTAGAGGAAGAGGTGGCAGAGCAGGTAATTCACGACCAATATGTCAGATCTGTGGTAAAATTGGTCATCCAGCTTCCATATGCTTCTATAGAACTGATCTCAGCTATATGGGTTCATCAAACAATAATAAAAACAACAGGCAGCAACAATTTCAGCAACAATTCAGATCAAATCGGTTACAGAATTGGCAAAGGCCTATGCAGCAGCAAAACTGGCATGGATTACAAGGAAGTTCATCAGCCTTTATAGCCTTACCAGAAACAGTTGGAGATGAGGAACGGTATGCTGACAGTGGGGCTACAAATCATGTGACTGCAGATCACTCACTTCTAAATGTGAGAAATGAATACAATGGTAAACAAACACTCTCAGTAGGTGATGGAAACAGATTAGCCATTTCTCATATAGGACACTCACTTTTGCATACTAAGAACACTTCTTTAAGCCTGAAAGATATCTTATGTGTTCCTAAAATTACCAAAAATTTACTGAGTGTGTCTAAACTTGTACAAGACAATCAAATTTACATTGAATTTCATTCTAATATGTGTCTTGTGAAGGACAAACATACCCACCAGGTCTTACTGCAGGGGAGAATTAAAGAAGGGTTATATCAGATCAATCCAGCCTCCAAAAGATCAGTTACATTTTTATCTAGTCCTCAATTAAGAAGTCAAAAATGTTCTGGTTTTGCTGTTGAGTTTAATGACAGTGTTTTCCTAAGTGCAATTCAGAAGAGCCTAAAGTTTGTAATCTGATTTGCACAATTCCAAATTGCTTGTCTACTAAGGAAAAACTTAGTGTTTGGCATAGAAAGTTAGGACATCCATCAAGTAAAGTTCTTCATCAAATATTGAAAACTTGTAATGATCTTAAAATAGTAATGAAAATCTTCAATTCTGTGATGCCTGTCAACTAGGAAAGTCTCATTCTTTACCTTTCCATAAAACTGTCAGTAAAACAAAAGACATTTTAGAAATTGTTCACTTTGATATTTGGGGCCCAACACCAATTGTTTCCAGTTCTGGTTTTAAGTACTATATACATTTCATTGATGATCACAGTAGGTATACTTGGATTTATCCCTTGAAAACTAAAGCTGAAGCCTTTGTCACTTTTAAAAACTTCAAAACCTTTGTTGAAAGGAAATTCGAAAAAAAGATTAAATGCATTCAAACAGATAGGGGTGGTGAGTATAAAGCCTTTTTTGACTTCCCAAAACTAAATGGCATTGAATCTAGAGTTGCATGTCCTTATACATATGAACAACAAGGTAAGGCAGAGAGGAAATATAGACATCTAGTGGAAACTGGTTTAACCTTCTTGGCCCAAGCTAGCATGCCACTTAAATACTGGTGGGAAGCATTCCACATAGCTACATTCCTTATAAATAGACTTCCTACACCTATTCTTGGAGGCAAATCACCTTGGCAGATCTTATTTAAAAAAATTCCGGATTATAGGTCTCTAAGAACCTTTGGTTTTTCATGCTTCCCTTGCCTAAGACCCTACCAAAAGCACAAATTCCAATTTCATTCAACAAAATATGTCTTCATAGGATATAGTAACATACATAAAGGTTTTAAATGCCTTAGTTCTACAGGGAGGATCTATATCTCAAGACATGTGATCTTCAACGAAATGGAGTTTCCTTTCAAAACAAGGTTCTTAAACTTTAAAAATAATTCTGCCAACCAAGAGTCTGTAGTCACATTACCTTCCTTTTCTTTTTCAATTCTCTTACAATGGTCTCCCTAAAATAGAAGATGTGAGGAAGAAGATCACATTGATGCAACTGACTCTGATAAAACAATAAGATTTGATAAAAGAACTTCCACTGCATATCAAAATTCTCCTTTTGCAGTAGCTTCATCCCTAAGGTATCCTACTTCCTCAAATAACTTAGATTATATCCTTACTTTCCCTGAAAATGAAGAAAATACTAACATAGTAGAGAGCCATTCAAAAAATTCTGATGAACCTACCTCAAACACTTTGAAACAACTAGAAAACATCCTGCAAATGTCAAAGGCCTGTAATCCACAACCTTGTCGCCCAAGGACAACTAGAGCCAAAAGTGGCATTTTGAAACCCAAAATCTATTCCATCACAATGCAAAAGATTGAAGAAAAAGCAACCAGTGAACTTGTTACTGTGGCAGAAGCAATAAAATCAGATTGCTGGAAGAAAGCCATGGACTTAGAGTTTGAAGCTTTAAGGAAAAACAAGATCAACTTGGACCTTAGTTCCTATCTCCTCTGATTACAGTCTTGTTGGGAATAAATGGGTGTTTAAATTGAAGTATAACATTGATGGTACTATACACAGACATAAAGCAAGGTTGGTAGCAAAGGGGTTTCATCAAACACCAGGAATTGACTACTCAGAAACTTTTAGTCCTGTTGCTAAGGCTAGTACCATTTAAGTGATTCTAACACTAGCTATCTCCAAGGGTTGGTACATTAGACAACTTGATATAAATAATGCTTTTCTAAATGGGAAAATTGAAGAAGATGTTTATATGATACAACCTGAAGGGTATGTGGATTCTTCCAAACCAACTTTTGTTTGCAAGCTTCCCAAGGCTCTGTATGAATTTAAACAGGCCTCTAGAGCTTGGTTCGATAAGTTGAAAACTACTTTGCAAGGATGGGGTTTTGTGAATGCTAAATCTGATTCTTCACTGTTTATTCTTAAAGGAGAAAGAAGCTTAATCCTTGTTCTTGTGTATGTTGATGACATCCTGGTTACATGTTCAAATTCATCTCAAATATTGTTGTTTATCCAAGAACTCAACAAGCTATTTTCTTTGAAAGATCTAGGCAATTTGTATTACTTCCTTGGAATTGAAGCTAACAGGGATGCTACTGGTATTTACTTAAACCAATCAAAGTATATTGCAGACATGCTTAAACGATTGAAGATGGAGCATCTCAAACCTTGTCCTACACCAACTGCAGTGAGCACAAGTCACACTAGTTCTAACTCTGAATTTTTTGAAGATGTCACACTATATAGAAGTACCATAGGAGCTCTACAATACTTAACGTATACCAGACCAGACATAGCCTTTAGTGTCAACAAACTCAGTCAGTTACTGTGTTCTCCCAAAATACAACACTGACAGAGAGTCAAACGCATATTGAGATATCTTAAGGGAACAATATCTCATAGCCTTCACATCAAACCAAATGAAGACCTAAGAATAACAGGTTTCTCTGATGCAGATTAGGGATGTAACTCTGAAGATAGAAGATCAATCGAGGGATATTATGTCTACTTGGGTGAATCATTAATAGCTTGGCAATCAAAGAAGCAACCTGTTGTTGCACAATCAAGTACTGAATCAGAGTACCGAGCACTAGCTAATGTAGCTACTGAAATTGCTTGGCTTGAATCCCTGCTTAGTGAGCTACATTGCAAACCAAAATAGTGCTCAATTACCTGGTGTGATAATATCAGTGCAAGTGCTCTTGCATCCAACCCAGTCTTCCATGCAAGAACTAAATACATAGAAATTGATGTGCACTATGTTTATGACAGAGTTCTTCAAAAACAGCCAGAAGTCAGGTATGTACCCTCATGTGATCAGGTTACAGACTGCCTAACCAAAGCACTGTCATCTCCACAATTCATGTTCTTTCGAGACAAACTGGGTGTGATTGAGACACCCTCCAGTTTGAGAGGGAGTGTTAAGGCAGCTCATTTATCATTCATACAGGATAAGTGAATTAGTTAGTTATTTCAGTTTTTCAATTCTGTTTAGTTTCCTTAATTATCAGTTGGTTAATAATTAGTTAAGGAAAACTTCATGAGCTGTAAATCTGTTTATTCCCTTCTGTGTTGCTTCCAGAACACTACACTCTGGCAAGTGAGTTTTGTGAGTCAGCAATTTGCTTCTTACTTATTGGAGGCTATTTGCTGGATCGTCTAATGTAAGCCATGTGTAAAGTTTGATGTAATCTTTTCTTCAATAAATAGAAACTGCTAACTCAAGGAAGAACTTGAGCTGAGATTATTCTTCAAGTCCTCGAAACCAAAATTTGGAGGTTACGAAGTTTTTGAATTGAATATGGCAACTCGTTAATTTCTGAAACTAAATTAAAGTTGAGATACACGAGGCGTTTAAGGGAGAAGATCCAATTCAGGAGATCAAATACCTTAATTGTATCCATCTTAATTTTAGAGAAATCCAAACACTCGTAGGGACCTGAGCAACACCTATAATTCCTATCGAAGGAAACACGAGTGCTTGGCATTAGTAGCAGTGCCCTCAACTTTGAACTGCTCTTCAGCGATTTAAATCCATGTCATGGTTGATACCAAACCATCGAGACGCCGCTGACAATTTTGTTTTCCTTGTTCATTAAAGCTGCAAAATCCATCCTCTGTTGCGATCTTTATGGTCATATCTCGGACCAGATCATGCATCTTGCAACTATGGATCTTCCCATCATGGCCTCGTCCATCCACAACATCAATTAGGCATCTACTAGCTAGCTGTAAAAGATAATCATATTCAATTGCAGTCGCTGTGTCCTTCCCCTGGATAAAGCCATCTCCAACCCACCAAAGTACCGTTTGTTCAGCTTGTATCTCAAAGTCTTCCGGATAAATGGAGAAACACAATAAACAATGCTTTATATAAGCAGAGAGTTCAAAATAGCTCAGTTGCAAAGAAGCCATCACCGAACTATTTTCTCCTTCAGTTGCCAATTCGTGAAAACGTTTATCAATATTTTCCCACTTATCGAGATAATCAACATCTGGCGCAAGCAAAGCCCCTATTGTCTTGATGGCTAGTGGTAATCCGCCACATTTGTCCAAGATGGCTTCGCCTACTTTTTGAAACGGGTCACCTAGATCATTTGGACATGTTCCGCTGCTCTTGCGAAATGCGAACTTGCAGAACAATGACCAACTTTCCTTTTCATTTAAAGTTCTGGGCCGATGAATTCGTGACTTATCAACTCCCGTAAGCTGTGTATCTTTTTCATCTCTAGATGTGATGATCACGACACTGCTTTTACCATCGAACTCATACCACCGGTTTGGAACTACTCCCCAAACGTCATCCAAAACTATAAGACACTTATATCTCTAAGTATGCTTTGGATTTGGCACAACATGTTGCTTTCATCAGATGCAGAGCCTTAGTCTCTTAATTGTTTCAACATGACCCTCAAAATCCCTTCTTCAGTGTAATCGTTAGAAACTGGCACCCAAATCATCTCATCATCAAAATAAGCAACTACAGTTCCATCATTGAATACTTTCGGGGCAATAGTGATTTTGCCTAAACCCTCCATTCCCACAATGCCAATATACTGAAGTTTCTCATTACTGGCAAGAATCCACTTCTTGATCTTTGCCAAATCCTCCTCCAAGCCAACTCTCTCAGAACGTTCATAATCCTGTGAGGAATATCTTTTAATTTGATCCACATCATTTCTCTGGTTCGTCGTCAATTGTGTCATCAAACCCATTCTCAATTCATCCTCCAACTTTTGAATCTGTGAAGTAATAGAATTCAGTCTCTTGCCTGTTTGATGCAAAAAAAAAAAAAAAAAAAAAAGCCTGTCAGGTGAGAAACTCAAGCAGCTTGATGCATCTTTCTGATATTCAGCTCTGACTTGGCAATCCGTCAGCATGTCATCAGCTTCAAACATTAGTCGTCTTAGCTCCCTCAACATCTTCCGGAGAACTTGCGCTTGAGTCTTGAGCTTGCCAGTGTCAGATAGGAAGGCCGTCGTGGTCTCAAACTTTTGCTTCATTTTCTCAAACTGATCTTTAAATTCAATTGCATAGTTAGCTTGATACAGTACCGTAGTCAACAATGTCTGTGTCAGGGTCCCAATCATAGCTTCCGTCGCCATTACCTTCCTTCTATCTTTTGATCTGTGAATTCGTGTTTAAAATCATGATAGCAAAGCAAATTTTGATGACGTGACACAGATAAAATCTATATCGTTTAACATTATATTTCACTCTTATCATATATTTAAAATGTAATTATTAATACTATTCTTTCAATGGATATCAATCATAAATATAATTTGGTGGGTCAGGAGAGCATTTATGTTCAATATTGAAGTGCCTCAACATATATTCGTAGAATTAAATTAAATTATGGACAAAAAAAACTTAATAATTATGTATGTATAGTTTCTTAAAAAAAAAAAGTTGGATAAACTACAACTATCAACAATGTTTGCCTTCAAAATCAGAGAGACCCTTAATCATAATAGTCCCTCAACACAATGATAAACTTGAAAGATCTGAAAAAACCAATTCTAAATTATATAACATTACATAAAAAAAGTAATTTAGAATCTTATAATATTTCTCCCCTCTCATTAATAGTATATATATTGTCAACATCACCACATTCACAATTCATGGAATTTGGATTACCCAAATTTAGAGGGGCTTTTCACGAGCACAAGCCTGAATTTCGGAAGTAGAACTTGATAAAGTATATCATCGCGTCCTGTCTTGAAAAACTAAATAACTTTCCTGTAAAACAGATAAAATTTATGGCTTATTTCCTCCAAAGAGACAATAGGGATGTTACGGAGAACAGACTAGGTTATCAAACAAATAATTAAAAAAAAAAACGAGATTGTTACTCCTCAAGTCTTGCATTAAGCTGACAACAATGCATTTGGAAAAAACAAGTACACAAGGGAAAGACCGTGGGAGGAAGCAAAGTACCTGACAACATAGAGGAGAAAAATGGAATAATTTGGTTTCAAACAGCGGATCTCCTCCTTCAGGTGACTCTCTCCCTAGAGAAAGTTTCAACAAACAATAAACAATAATGACAATATTATTTTGGAAAAATTAAAAAATTACCTAAATTTAAAAATCTGTTTGAAAAATGACCAACTCTCTCAAATTTTTCATATCATGACCATTTTGACTGCGAAATTATCCAGATATCCTTTTTTTATTAAACAATACAACAATAACTGTTATTTTTCCTTTTCTCCTTCGTTTCTTCTCCCATCTTGCGCAAAACTCTTTTACACCTCTATATTTTGCTCAATTTATTGCAAAATCCTACTGTTTTTATCGACTGTATCCACCAATATTTAAGATCTGAGCATCAAAAGTTTAAAACATCTCTCTCTAAATGAATTTTTCTTGATTTAGTTCATACATTTTATGTTATTCGAAATTTGTTGTCTAAAAAAGTGTTATTAGCTTAGAAAAAAGTGAACTGAGTTTAGGCGAAGTGTTCTTAGTAGTTGAAAAAAAAAATGGAATTTCGAGTGAAAGATTGGAATTTTGCCCAAGGAAGATGACAACTTGACATTCTATTTGGCATGTGTCAAATGTCGAGCTCCCTCATACGACAGAAACCGATGATCGTGTATCCATTATGTCGGATGTATTTGTTTAGCAAAGTCAAATGAAGTTATCTTAGAGTGGTGGAATCCAAGTAGGAGTGTTGTAAATGGATGGATTTTACACAACTTGTCACTTGCACAAGCGTGTGTAACCTACGCTGTTTTTATTTTATTGGTTGCGATATCGGCAAATATCATTGGTTAAAAATGCAGCAAGTACTATCGGAGGAGTGGACGTTGTAACATTCTATTTATACCCCCTTCAACTTGTAACATAGACATTTTAGTAATTAATTTATTGCTTGGAATCATTTGCTCAGATATTCTAATATTCTAGTAATTAAATGGTAATCATATTGCTTATAGAATTTTTCAACCACATAATTCCAAAGTTTCATCATTGATCGTATTGCCGTTTTGGTACTATGATATCGCACGCGCGTTCGTGGCAGCGACCACCGACAACACGGAATGACAATCTTCAGATTTTGCAATTTTTTTTTAAAATTTTTTAAATTTTTGAAAAATGTAAAATTGTAATTTTTTAATTTATGAAAAAACAACATTCAATTAATTATAATTTAGTTGTAATATAGTTTAATTAGTTATTTATATAATAATATTTTAGGACACATAAAAAATTTACATGATTATATATCTTAGTAATTTAATATATTATTACCTAAGAAAACAAAGCCCCGTTTGGTTACTTGTTATGAGCAATTTTTTTTTGTTCATTCCTAAACAGGGATATTGTAAAATTTGTGAAATTTGTTTGATTGTCTGTTTTCATTTAAATAAAGCAAAAAATGCAAGGAATCTAACCCCTTTGCTTATTCATTTTGTGTTTTTGTTTATAAAATTTTTATTTTGATATGAAAAAAAAAATCTAATTACACGTTTAACAACAGATTAAATTGTGTAAAACTATGTTTGGTTATATGTATTTTGTGTTTTCATATGAAAATATAGGATAATTATGTGTTTTGTGTATGAAAATAAAAATAGAGAATAATTGTTTGGTTGGGTGTATTTTGTATTTTTGTATGAAAAATTAATTTTAATTAAATAAAATATAGAATTAATTAATTAATTAAAATGATTTTTAATCAAAGGATAATTAAAATAAAGAATTAATAAATTAATTAATATTAGTCTTCATTAAAGGATAACTAAAATGTATAATTAATTAATTAAAATTAGTTTTAATTAAAGGATAATTAAAATGAATTTTCTTGTCTCCGTTGCAGCCCACGTGGACCACCAAGGATAAGGATTATACAAAACGAGAAGCGCCCTCTCTTGAATCAGTCTTTGCTTTCGCCTTATTTTTCATCGTCCTTCTCTTGCAGCAGCTTGGTCACGCAGCAGAGGAACCTGCGGGAGAAGGGAATTGTTAGTAAATCAGTAGCAAAACAGCAAGATGAAAAATTTAAATAAATAAATAAAAAAAACAATAGAGACAATAGAGCTTGAGCAACTAGATATATATTGTTGGGTAAGATGGAAAATTGGCTTTGAGCCTGTTGGAAGGCGGAACTGCAAAGGAGGAAGTTTGGGTTAGAAGTGTTTGACACGAAAGAGAAAATTGAAAATACATGAAGAAAGTGAAGGAAGAACTGGGGCTAACGGTCATAAAAAGCTGAAATCATCCAAACAAAACACAAAAATGTGTTTTTATTTTGTACCCTTTCCCGTCAAAACAGGATTCTCGTCAAAATTTCACAAATTCAATAATATGAATCCAATAAACTATAAGCCGTATTAATATTCAATCGAAGCTAATTAACTAATCATGATTAAGAAATACTAATTTTACGTTAAAAAACCTCAAAAATATTGGATAAAAACTATTATTGAATCTCGGTGTCAATTAACTTTTACTACTTAACCATAATGAGTTTAAAAAAATCTCTCTAATCAACTAGAGACTTACAAGAATTAATAATTCATCAAGAATTATTATATCACTAATATCATTAATTAATATTGATTTCAATAAAAGCAACAACCTGGCAAGGAAAAATGTTTAGGCCAACAAATGAGATGACCCAGCAATAAATTTCTGCATCAGAAGAGCACATTTGATTCTACTCTCAAAGTTACTTTTTCTAAAGTAGAACTCGAAGGGCACCTTCTATCTTCTTTTAAGTTTTGTAGGAACAAATAACCAGTGAGCTGAAGCTTTAAGAAGGAAAACTAATATGGGTGAACGTGAACATTCTCTGGTGATTCTTGCCAGGTCAATTCCCTTATTTTGTTTCTCCTTTGTTTATCTGACTCTGGACCCAAATCTCGGAGTTCAGCCAAGATGACTTCCGGGGATTTGAAGCCTGTAGATTCACCTCTAAGTGCACTACCTGATCCTGAAGGTATTTTAGATATAAAAGTACATTATTTTTCAGGATTTCTTTCGCCAATGTTTACCTCGGATGTTGTAATAAGAAATATCAAGAAAAATAAAAATTTCTGTTAATCAAAGACTGGACCAACAACCGAAAGATCTATGATTATCAAAATAATTGAGTGCACGGTTTGTTGAATATTTATACATAATGTTTTCAAGATATACCTTTTTTTTAAGTGATTATTGTTCTCAAATTTTTAAACAATCTTAGATGATTTTTTTTCTGGATATTTTACCTTCTAATCTTTTAGATTAATTTAAATAGAAAAAATAAAAAAGAGATGATCCACAATGGGTTAGTTCAAGTGATACGGATGGTCGAGGAGGGAATTGGTAAGGCCACGATGAATTCCTGTGTTCGATTCTCCACAATGACAGGTAAGTGGGAGACTGTGAGAGTGAGATAATAAACAAAAGAAACAGGTAAGTGGGAGACTGTGAGAGTGAGATAATAAATAAAAGAAAGGACAAAAGAGCGTGT
>SNVD02015644.1:0-12079 GCA_013180625.2 Boswellia sacra | reverse complement strand
GTGGGGTTTTGAAAAACCGCCACACTTGTCTCCCACGTGAAGCATGACAATTAGAGATATACTTTCGATGGGGTTTGACAAAACCGCCACACTTGTCTCCCACGTGAAGCATGAAAAGTAAAGATATACTTTTGGCGGAGGTTGACAAAACCTCCGCACTTGTCTTCCACGTGTGCTTATATCATGGGGTAGTCATCTGGTTTGTCAAAAAGAAAACTTGAAATTAAAACAAACAAAATCAACAAACAACAACAACACAAAAAACAACATTGATAATCAAATCAAACGAAACAAGAAAGAAATAAAATTCGACAACATCTACACACATTCAAATATACAAGTAGTTGTGATTGTGGCTCACATCTTCCTCTGGTTTTACGTCCAGTAACGGCTGAAACGCCTTCTATGAGTCGGGATTTGCTTCCCATCCAGTTTTCTTATAAACTGGCAAACAGGGTCGTTTTTAGTCAGATTCTCTAGACTATAACACTGTAATTCATCACGAAATTGTGTCCATAGATTAAGCAATTCACGCTGAACAAGTCCACAAGAATGTGACTCGAGAGTTAACAAAACATTATCCAGCGACTCATTACTCAGACCATTTTTAATAAATGACAGTTTATCTTCTCTATTCCTGGACACAAAACCTAATGAACGACAAGTCTGGTTACAATTCCATCTAGCACATTTATAACATACTTGTAACCTTTTCGCTCTTCGCCTCTTGGCGTAGTAGCTCTTTCCTAGACCAGGCATGTATTTGCGAGATTAATGTCCGGCTCACCGGACAATCTCACCTTGGCTTCGATAAGCCATCGGATATCAGCAGGCACATTTAGGAGCATCACTGCCCAAAGTCTATTCATCCGTACTTTATAAATTTTAAACACAGCATTTTGAGGAAGTGAAGGGAAATATTTACGAAGGTTCGATAGAAAGATATCAGTATCCATTGAAGAGAAGAAAAGGAGAGATATTACCGATAATGCGATTGAGTTTGTTCTTCTCCCAGATATGCACGTTTCAAACCTTCGGGCAATGGCTTCAACTCCTGTTTGGATGTTTCCTCAAGCTGTTGCACAAATGAATTCCAAGCACGGAATAATGAAATTAAACAAAAGGAAGGAAAAGAAAAGAGTAGACACGAAACCAAAGACACATAAAAGAGATAACAATACAATAGCAAACAAAATTCAAAAACAAGTAAAAAAATATAAAAACAAATAAGACAGGTGGCAAAGAGAGATAAAACCTGATCAATTTGATGGCCTACGAAAGGAATCTCATCGAGACACAAAAATCGATCATTATTACCTCATTTTATTTTTCTTTTCTTCTTTTTTTTTTTATTTTTAAAAAATATTGGGTTGCCTCCCAATAAGCGCTTGGTTTAACGTCCTCAGCCCGACGTTGGTTCCATCATGGGAGGGTCCAATCTCCGCTGTGCTTATCTAGTGGGCTTGGATCCTTCTTCCAACAAGAAATGGTGTAAGCAAATGGCTGGGCCTTGGATGTTAGCAATCGTCCACTTAATAGCTGTTTTGTGAACTCTAAGTACTCGGATGCGTTTCTCTTCTTGTAGTGGTGCAAGGCCCATTTCTATTGTAACTAGCAAAGGATCTTTGTCACCCGAAAACACATGCCTCAAATACTCTGGAAGTAGCTTAAGCTCCAAGATATTGGCTTTCATCACAGAAGGAAGAAGTTTCTCATTAGATAAAGGCAATTCAATGCACGAAACATCATACCTGTTTGTGATTATAGCTATAGTCTCATCTAAGGATGCCATAGCTTCCTCCATTTCTTTGGATACTTGTATCAACCTTCTTGGTTCTTTGGAATTTTCTGTCTCTATGTGCTCACTCATTGCCTCGAAAATACTGAAACGGATCACTTTGCCATCAAACTCCATGGTGAAAGTGCCATAATGATCATCAATCTTGATTCTAGTAGTTTTCGAGAATGGTCTCCCTAAAAGAATCGGTGTTGGATTAGGAGATGTCTCATCCTCTATTTTAAGGATATGGAAGTATGCTGGGAAAACCAATTGATTCACCTGCACAAGCACATGATCTCCACAACTCTTTTGTGATATGCATTAAAAGATCAACAAAACTGATGGTAATTACCAATTTCACAAAAAGTACTAAGGATTTTAAAGAAGCATAATAGAATATGGCATGACATTAATAGATGCTCCTAAATCTAACATAGCTCTTTCAAACTTTGTATTACCAATGGTGCATTGAATGGTGAACGTACCTGGATCTTTGCATTTCGGAGGAATTTTTCTTTGTAGTACAGCTGAAACATTTTCCCCCACGCTTACTTTCTCATTTCCCTTCAACTTTCTCTTGTTGGTGCATAACTCCTTGAGAAATTTTGTACAACAAGGTACTTGCTCGATAGCATCCAGAAGTGTATATTTACCTCGATTTTGTGGGACGTTCCAGGAGTTTCTGTGTCTTGTTCCTCCTTCTTTGATTTTGCAAATCTGCTAGGAAATGGTGGAGGAGTAACATAAGAAGGAATTTGAGTTTTAAGATCTACCTTAGAAGATGATGTGTTGGTCATGGTGGAAGTTGTGTCATCTCCTTCATCAGTTTGTGATTTCTTTGTCAGGTTTGGGATACTTGCCCCAGTTTCCATTTGCTCTCCATTTCGAATTTGCTCTCCACTTCGCAAAGTTATCGCACAATCATTCTCTCGTGGATTGATCACCGTTTGAGAAGATAATTTTTCTGAGCACATGGCCCTCGAATTGCTAATACTATGTAGCCAATTGTCCCTTTGATTGCTGAGATTTTTGGGATACTGCCCCTAGTTTTGTCCTGCTTGGAATTGCCTATTGGTTAGTGCAAGTGCACTTAACCACTATCCATCTGGAGAGACATTACTGAGTTTTGTGTGAAGCTGGTGTGGTGCTGGATGTGGCATTGGTGGGGTTCGCATTTGAAATGGTTGCCTGCACTATAGGTTGATGAAACCTTGTGCCGATTTGTATGGATTTGGGGCGATGGTTGATGATTTCCAGTAATGTAAAATTAGGGTGACTCCCCATTCGGCATTGTGTAAAGTGTTAGAGAAGGATCATACCATTGCCTTGTTTGTCCTGGAAATCCATCCATGGCATTGGCTTGTTCCATATATTCTTCTTGTAAAGTCGGATACATGTCGATTGGATGCTCCATGGTAGAATATATGTCACATGCATAAGATTTCTGCATATCTCCTACAGCCATGTTTTCCACAAGAGAAGTTAGCTCAGAAAGTTTTTGTTCAATGTTCTGAGTGCTTACCTCATTTACACTCCAATGTAATTGTGGCTCAAATTGGCTACAGAATTGTTGAAAGTTTACTGCCATGTCGCCTAAACACAAACAATCAGAAAAGAAAAACAAAAAAAAAAACACGAATCAACAATGAAAACAAAATAACAAATCGATTAGAAAATCAATCCCCGGCAACGGCGCCAAAAACTTGATGCGTTCGAAACTAGCAAGTATACTAGTCGCACAAGTAATAAAGTGATAAGTAAGATATCGTTCCCACGAGGATTTATTCTAATTGAATTTGTTATTCGAAAGCAACAATAAACTAAATGAGGGGGGTTTTGTTGATTGATTAACTAGATGAAATATTAATGCAAGTAAAGAATAACAAAACAGAAAGTTAATTTGAGTGAAAACTCAATGATAGAAACCTGGTTAAGGGATCTTTCTCTGCCACAAGATATGGATTTGCTAATTAATCATAGAATTGTCATCCAATTACATCATTGAAATTATCAACCGTAGATAACAAAAAGCTCTGTTATCCCAATCTTTCCTTACTTTGTTGTTAAATAAAACAGGCTCTTTATTCAATCTCTATCCATTTAACAACCTAGAACAAGCTCTCTAAATTTAATTCAATGGATGCATTACGATAAGAAAGATAGGTTGATCTAAGCAATAAACACACAAGCTCGGATTATTTAACTTAGGTGTATTCTCCAATTGCAATCTCTGATCACAATTTTGCTACTAAGGATTAGAAATTCAAGACAAATACGGATCAAGATTTCCAGTCTAGCAATAGACAACAACCAGATTATATTCAGTTGGCCATTCGAAATACAATCTAGCAAGCAATCATAAGCATTAGATATAGGAAAATACAAGAAACTTCAATTAGAGAATTGGATAACAACTTCTTGCACAATCAACTTACAAAAACCATATCAGGGGCTTTAAAATCACCCTCAAACAATTCAGATTCAGTTACACATGTTGAAGAACGTGGTAAATACAATACAACATGGAGACATTCCAGAAAATGAAAGGGAAGGGAAAAACTTAGCAAAATTTGATGTAATTCTCTTTGGATTGTAGTTCTTCCTCTTTCCAAGCTTCCTTTCTCCTTCAAGAACTCCAAGAGATGAAAGAATTCCAGAGCTGCAGCCTCTCCCACTTTCTCCCCTCTTCAAGTTATAAAAATAAAACCCTAAAATGTGTTTAAATACTCTGCTACAGTGAATTGCTACAGTGCCCCGTATTATACATGCTACAGTGACTTGTGGAATTATATTTCTATACATCTCACACTGTTTTTGATTACAACTTTTGGTACACTGAATGGATTTATAAACCGTAAATTTCTCCAGAAAATAGACTTCGAGAGCTTTCCAACGGTATATAACATGTCGTCGGATTCATTGTATATCAAACAATTAAATCCGAGAAGATCACTGACTAGCAGAGGTGAAAATGAAGGGTTTTACTCCATTTTTGTGCAAGTTGCTCCAAAACTCCTACAAACATCAAAACACACAAAAAACATAAAAATACGGAATATAGCAAAGAAACATGGACGAATTGATATAAAAGTAATACATAAATAGACACCTATCAGAGAACATTACAATTAAAATGGTAAATCCGAAGCTAATCGATCAAAAACATTGGAACTCGATCGAATACTCTGTTTTCTTCTTTTTATTTTACTTTCTATCATTTAACGCAATCAAGAAATCAATAATTTCATTTTCATTATCACTAAAGTCATTAGGAAAAAAAATCATATTTTGAATCAAATAGAAAAAGTAAAAAAGTAGAGCCAATACCCAGATTTTCTGAGCTAAAATCAATCCATAATCTAATCAAGTAACCCTTCAGAGTTCAAAGTTCAAATATCAAGCTAGAAAGAAAAATTAAAAACAATAGTAAAAAAGGTAGCGGACATGAACATACCCTTGGGCATTTTGTGGATGGAGCAAGATGGGCGAACCAAGACCCCTTTGGCACACAACCGAGGATGGGTTTAAGGCAAAACAGGTGATAGCCCTTATAACACTTGTTGAGAACAAATGGGCAGCCAAAGTTTGTTGAAGAGGATTATGCAGGGTTCCATTCCACCAAGAAGATGAGAAAATGAGAGAAAGAGAATACACAAGTTAGGGTTCAAAGGAATTTGGGAAGTTGTAAGCAAATCAAGCAAAATAAAGTTTGGGAAGGGCGGGACTTAATAAAATTTGGCAAGGGCGGGACTTCCAAGTTCTTCTACTTCTGTTATTTATTTATTTTTTCTTTAAAGCAATTGTGTATCATTTTAAATTAGAGTATTAGTAACTGATTTTAAATTAATAAAAAACCGATATTAAATTTATAAATAAAAATGTATAAATTCATTAATCACTAAATCTATAAAAAAAATAAAATTTATAAAATTAATTAATCATTATTAGGTATAAGTAGAAAAGATTTAAATTTAGTTTCAATAACTATATTTAATTTGTTTATTTTATTTTCAAAATTTTCTATACTACTAATTATTTATTTTTACTTTTTATTTACTAATTAATTGATGACTTTAATTTGAACAAGATTCTAAACTTAAAATACTTAAAATAAGTCCCAAATGTTTCATAATATACATATTGCAGATTTTATAATTACAGTTAATTTTACAAACTTTACATTTTGTGTTATTGATCTAATAATAACTTATAATTGTGACAATTATATATTAATTAACATGTGAACAATAAATTAATATAGTGCCAACGACACATTAAACCAATAAGTCTTTAACAATATTTTCATAGATTTCTAGCTAGCCATCATCATATTCATCATCATCATTATTTGCTATCTTGATTTAATCCTTCATAAATTAGTTTGTCTACACTAACCGCTTATAATAATCCTTTTTTTCAGCCATAAACTTAATACCCAATCATCCTTTCACATGTGTTTATTACTTTGGTGTTTTCAAATTTGTATTGTTTTACTCTTAAAATTACTTCATCGTCTGATTTGAATATTCAAAACTCATACATTCTGTAGTTCTAGTTTTTAAATTTTTAGTACATCAAGTCTTTTAATAATTTATTTACAAACTCAATTTTAAGAATAAATTTTAATATCATATATATGCCTAAAACTCAAGTTTAAGGATTTCAAGCCTTCTTTTATGTATGCATAAATTGTGTGTAAATGTTATAAGGTCAAGATTTTGAAATTTTAATTGAATGGAATTCAAAACTAGTGATGACAATTCTCCTTGGCTGGACAAGGTAAATTTAATTCCGTATAACATCCTTGGGATATTTACATAAATTTATTTATTTATTTTGTTTTTGTGGTTTCATAACACACACACACACACACACAACTATGACTATCACTTCTGATAGGTGTCTATTTATGTATTACTTTCATATCAATTTGTCCATGTTTCTTTGCTATATTCCTTGGTATTTTTATGGTTTTGTGTGGTTTTGATGTTTGTAGGAGTTTTGGAGCAACTTGCACAAAAATGGAGTAAAACCCTTCATTTTCACCTCTGCTTTTCAGTGATCTTCTCGGATTTAATTGTATTGATATACAATGAACCCGATGACATGTTATATACCGTTGGAAAGCTCTCGAAGTCTATTGTCTGGAGAAATTTACGGTTTATAAATCCATTCAGTGTACCAAAAGTTGTAATCAAAACAGTGTGAGATGTATAGAAATATAATTCCACAAGTCACTGTAGCATGTATAATACGGGGCACTGTAGCAAGGCACTGTAGCAGAGTATTTAAACACATTTTAGGGTTTCATTTTCATAACTTGAAGAGGGGGAAACGACTTGGAGGCTGCAGCCTTGGAATTCTCTCATCTTTTGGAGTTCTTGAAGGAGAAAGAAAGCTTGGAAAGAGGAAAAACTACAAATCTAAGGAGATTTGCAAATGATTTGCTAAGTTTCTTCCTTTCCCTTTCATTTTCTGGAATGATTTTGTATTGTATTGTATTGACTACGTTTTTGAACATGTGTAACTGAATCTGAATTGGTTGAGGGTGATTTCAAAGCCCTTGATATGGTTTTTGTGAGTTGATTGTGTAAGAAGTTGTTATCCAATTCTCGAATTGAAGTTGCTTGTATTTTCCCATATCTAATGCTTATGATTGCTTGCTGATTGTATATGGGGTGGCCAACTAAATATAATCTGGTTGTTGTCTATTGCTAGATTAGAAATCTTGATCCGTAATTGTCATGAATTTCCAATCATTAGTAGCAAAATTGTGATCAGAGATTGCAATTGGAAAATACAACCTAGGTTAAATAATCCGAACCTGTGTGATTATTGCTTAGAACTAATTTGGGGTTTTGTTGAATGATTAACTAAATGAACTAAGAATGCAAATAAAGAATAACAAAACAGAAAGTTAATTTGAGTGAAAAATCAATTTATGATAAATTTGGTTAAGTGGATCATTCTTACCACAAGATATGGATTTGTGAATTAATCGTTAGAATTGTCACCAAGTATCAGCATTGAAGTTATCAACCGTAGATAACAACAGTCGTTATCCCAATCTTTCCTTACTTTGTTGTTAAATAAAATAGGCTTTTTACTTAATCTCTATCCATTAAACAACCTAGAACAAGCTCTCTAAATTTAATTCAATGGATGCATTATGAAAAGAAAGACAGGTTGATCTAAGCAAAAAACACACAAGCTCGGATTATTTAACTTAGGTTATATTCTCCAATTGCAATCTCTGATCACAATTTTGCTATAATGATTAGAAATTCAAGACAATTACGGATCAAGATTTCTAGTCTAGCAATAGACAATATCCAGATTATATTCAGCCACCCAAATACAATCCAGCAAGCAATCATAAGCATTAAACATGGGAAAAATATAAGCAACTTCAATTAGAGAATTGGATAACAATTGCTTGCACAATCAATTCATAAAAACCATATCAAGGGCTTTGAAATCACCCTCAACCAATTCAGATTAGTTACACATATTCAGATAGAATACAAATACAATACAATATGGAGACATTCCAGAAAATGAGAGGGAAAGGGAAACTTAGCAAATTTGATGAAATCTATTAGGATTTGTCGTTCTTCCTCTTTCCAAGCCTTCAATCTCCTTCAAGAACTCCAAGAGATGAGAGAAATCCAAAGATGCAGCCTCCTCCACGTTCTCCCCTCTTCAAGTTATCAAAATAAAACCTTAAAATGTGTTTAAATACTCTGCTACAGTGAATTGCTACAGTGCCCCGTATTATACATGCTACAGTGACTTGTGGAATTATATTTCTAGACATCTCACACTGTTTTGATTAGAACTTTTGGTACACTGAATGGATTTATAAACCGTAAATTTCTCCAGAAAATAGACGTCGAGAGCTTTCCCACGGTATATAACATGTCATCGGGTTCATTGTATATCAATACAATTAAATCCGAGAAGATCACTGACTAGCAGAGGTGAAAATGAAGGGTTTTACTCCATTTTTGTGCAAGTTGCTCAAAAACTCCTACAAACATCAAAACCACACAAAAACATAAAAATACCAAGGAATATAGCAAAGAAACATGGACGAATTGATAAAAAAGTAATACATAAATAGACACCTATCAAATTCCCCCACACTTAGACTTTGCTAGTCCTCGAGCAACTAAAATGATACGAAACAAAACTAAACCGAAACAGAATCAAAGAAAAATTAAAACACACAAATGCTTCAACTTGCAAAGAGGCCTCAAAGATTGTACTTAATTATAACCCAAGGAAAACTTCAAAATAATGCACTTGATCAAGAATTTCATCTCAAAAATTAGTTTCGCTTCACTTCAATTCCTCAAGTGTGTGTGTAGAGCCATTCTCACCTAATCACTTGTAACCCGGATGAGTTTATGCATAAAAATGAATCATATTTAATATTGAAGATGTGTGTATAAATGAACTCCATAGGCCTGCTTTTCAAGTCACTCTCCACTAATGTAAACATGCACAAAACCAAGGATCAAGTAGGACTTTATTAAGCTTTTGTAACAAAAAAAAAAAAATTTAAAAAAAACAAAAAAAAAAAAAAAAAACCCCCCCCCAAAAAAAAAAACAACAAAACAAAAAACGTTTGGCTTGGGTCTGGTGAAGGTAGCTAAAGGATAATAATTAGGCTCAAATCACCCACAAACACATAAATTCATTCAATTTTATGTGGAGCTCAAGCCCATGACATAAAAAATTCATTCTTATTCATCAAATGACTCTCCCAAACTTATTCAGAACACTCGAACTCTCTTTCTTTTTTTCTTTTTTTTCTTTTTTCTTTTTTTTTGTAGAAAGCAAAAGAAACTACACCCCCACACTTTTTTGTTTCATTCTTTTTAAGAACACCCAAGGGTATAGAACTCTTTTTCTTTTCTTTTTTTTTTTTTAACTGCAATTCCACTCCCCCACACTTAAACAATACATTGTCCTCAATGTTTAAGTACGTGGAAGAAAAGTACAGATTTTTTTTCTCTTTTTTTTTTTTTACAAACATAATAAAACTCACTTGAATTGCTCATGGCACAATCCAACTTCCTCTAACTTCCCAAAACCAGAACATAGCTCAAAATGTAATTGCGAATGATTTACATGCTCATAGGTAAGGGATAAACTGTTTGGAACAAATTCAATGAAGGTTAGGAAATCTTTTAGTGAGTTAACAAAGAAAAAGGTTTACAGAGGCTCAAAGGGGTAACTAGGGATCAATTTTAATCAAGGTTGGCTCTTAAGGCTCAAACGGTCCAAAGATGGCCTAAATCATTTCCCTATTGTTGCACAGTCTAGGATTTCGCCTCGAGTGACCATCAAACAAGTTCTAGAATTCATTGAAATCTGGAGAAACACATAAATTACATAACCTTTCTCTAAGTGAACAAATAACTCAGTGATAATAGCTCAGTGCTCAATGTTGCGCAAGGAATCAAAAGCAAAGCGAAAACCAATAAACATTTAAAGCACACAGATCCATGCATCATTTATCATTTTCCAAGAGTTATTCTTAATTCAATCATTATCTTATCATCGACCCACAAAATGCAAGAAAAGAGGTACGTGGCGTTGTTACACCTGAGTCAGGATTGTATATTTCAACAATCCTTAGGACCAGTAGCCCGCAGACTTAAGGTTTCCAGCCTATATACCTTTATTATGAAAGAACAAAACAAGAAACAAGACACTTCAAATAACATGAAATAAAAAAACTACAGATTTATTTAGAGAGAATGCGTTTCAAGGGTTAAAGAAACCCCATATTCTGCCATTCTCAGGTTTTTCCACAATTGTTTTTTTTTTAAATCAAAACTGATAAAGATAAAAACACATAACAACCCTAAATTACGCAAAACTAAACTCACTCATAAAATAACAAAGTTCAACAAGTCAGCAAACAAAAACAAGTTAGTTAGAATGGTTCTAAAAAGTTTAGAAGTTAGCCTCCTTATTCAGCCATTATGGATTGAAGAGATCCAGAATGCGTTTCAAGAGAACTTGAACTTTTTAAGCCACCACTCTAAAAACCGAGATTAGAAAATATTATCTGGGACGAAAGAAAAAACCTGAAAAAACAGCACTCAAACCGAAAACGACAAGAGAAAACATCCTTCACCCTAGCTAGGACCCCTACACAAAGCCACACACCCCAAAACCGAAAGCAACCCCAGCAAATAGAGATTCAGGCACGCGACGCGAGGTGCAAATCCAGTTGACCCGCCTTTTGTTGCCTCTCATATCACGCCTCAAACCCACAATTTATCCGAGCCAGTGTTGGATCAGGTGAATAGACGAATTCTTGTAGTTTGTCAATTAACTCTCCTGCAGTTGAAGCTGTAACCAGCATTTGCCTTGCTGACGGTGAGATGAAACTTTTTTCTACAGCTTGATCAAGAAAGGACAACAAACCATCAAAAAAATTATTAACATTTAACAAACCAATGGGTTTCCGATGGATGTTTAGCTGTGCCCAAGAGGTGATTTGAAATATCTCCTCGAATGTACCATAACCACCCGGCAAAGCTATAAATGCATCGGACTTAACAACCATATGTGCAATACGCTCATGCATGCTAGAGACCTGTAACTTTTCCCCGATTGTGTTGCCTACGATATCTCGTATAGCTAATGGTTTAGGGATAATGCCGAGAACTTTGCTCCCTCCTAGGGATGCAGCTGTCGACACACACCCCATTAACCCAGGACTACCCCCTCCATAAATCAAATGAATACCCCTCGCAGCTAATGTCCTACCAAGATCAAGAGCTGCTGTGGTAAACTCTCCATTTTTACCAAATTGCGATCCGCAAAATACGCATATATTACGGAATCGCCGAATTGGTGTTTTCTCCATTTCTACAAGTGCTCTAATCTTGTGTAAGACACGTTAGATATTATGCTTTTCAGTTGCAAGACAGGTTATGGAATGACATATGAAAACATGCAGAATGTATATATACACACATAAAACTCTCAAATTTTGACACATGGGGACATACTGTCGGTGGGGGTTGCTCGATGCAGATTTATTGCCCCAAGATTTGAAAAAATGAGATATGCTTTCGGCGGGGTTTGACAAAACCTACACACTTGTCTCCCACGTGAAGCATGAAAAATGGAAATACACTTTCAGTGGGGTTTGACAAAACCGCCACACTTATCTCCCACGGGAAGCATGAAAAGTAGAGATATACTTTCGGCGAAGGTTGACAAAACCTCCACACTCGTCTCCACGTGTGTGTATGACATGGGGTAGTCATATGG
>SNVD02015642.1:0-12014 GCA_013180625.2 Boswellia sacra | reverse complement strand
GCATAAGTGACTTCCTCTTCATCAGCAAATTCTGGATTACTGAAATTGATCAGGGCATCTGTCTCTATCTCTTCATCACTTTCTTCCTCTACTAGTGTTACAATTTTACGATTAGGACACTCGGAAGCACTATGTCCATAGCCTTGGCATTTGAAACAGCGACGGGAACTAGCATTTGAAGAGCTTTGGGCTTGTTTGGAACTATTACCTTGCTCATTCTTTGAAGAAGCTTTTGGGTTTGTTTTCAGACCTGTTTTAGGCTTAGGATAAGAACTACTGCCACGATTGGGAGTGCCATCGCGATTAGCAAAACGAGAGTTGCGAACGTGTGCCTATTTAAGCTGTTTCTCCACTCTAAGAGCAAGCCTACACACATCATTGTAGGACCAGTAGGGTTGCAATTGGACCACATTGCAGATTTCAGATCTCAATCCCCCAAGAAAACGTGCTATGGTTTGTTCTTCCGGTTCGGTCAGATTGCATTTCATCATCAAATAATCAAATTCTGCCACATATTCTTCCACAGATAACTCTTTTTGCCTGAAATTGTGAAACTTAAGGAAAACATCTTGCCTGTAATTTTCAGGCAGAAATTTCCTCTTAAGCTCTCTTTTCATTTTCTCCCATGTCAAAATTCGACCTCTGCCCTCTCTTTCTCTTTGTTTCTTCAAATTCTCCCACCATAAAGAAGCATACTTCTTTAGCTTTATTGCAGCAAGCTTGACTTTACGAATTTCAGGCACATTTTTGTATTCAAAAATACGCTCAACCGTATTAAGCCAATCAATGAACTCATCAGGATGCATTCTTCCTTCAAATTCTGGAATGTCAACCTTCACATCAAAATCTTGGAAGACATGATTTCGTAATTCATGAGGAGGAGGTGGAGTGCTATCACTAGATGCTTCACTACGCTGATTGTGAAATGGATTATCATCATCATGGACTGCATTTTCCCATTCGTCACCTTTTTCACCCCTATCTTCTTGATTTTTCATTACCTCCAAACGTTGCTGGACTTGCTGGAGCTGCCGCCTGAGATCTTCAATGATCAAATCTCGTTCGTCTCTTTGAGGAGGAGGCGGTTGGCTAGTAGAAGCAGCCTTGCGAGTGCGACCAGCCATTGAACCAAAAGCTCTGATACCAAATCTGATACCGGGCTGCTGGATTGTAACAAATCAAGAGAGAATCTTCAAGTTGATAAACAACTTAGCCAATGACTGGAACAAGGATTATGAAACCCAATAAACACTCAAACTAGGGTAACAAGCTCACCACCAAGGTAAACACCATTGGGATACAGAAAATTCACCACCCAAGGATGTAAACAAAGGATACAGGGCTCAAAACTAACTCACCACTCTATTGAATCCACCAAGAGATACAGAGTTAAAGAGAAATCAGTATAAACACTGAAATTCCATTAAAATTCGAATTCCAAACTTCACTGCCTTGAATACACAACTTTAGAGCTTAAATAACTTGGAACAACCCCCAGCTAGGTAAAATACAATCATTAAATGATTTCAACATTACCTCTCAACTACTAACTTGACATGATTATTAACTAAGACTCATAAGTAAACTCATTAGGTAATAACGCATACCACTTACGCTAGAAATTCAAATTCCAACCAACTAAGCAATCAAATTCAAATTCTAGAGTAGACTTTAATGCACCATTAACTATGAACCAGCTGTGAAGAGATTGTCATAGATTCCTGCAGACAACTCCAAATGACACATTGACAAATGTGTTAGAAAGCTGACTTCAAGATCTCTTGCCACAAATCTTGACATTTAATTCTCTGCACAGCAGATACCAGTTCTTTTACGAAATTATCCCTCATTCTGGTTCATGTGCACTCCTGACCATTGTAACAATTTGCACCCCTTGATGATCTATCATGAATCCCATGGATTGCAACACTCCTGTGTCAAATACCAATTTTGAAAGAGCTATGTTAGATTTAGGAGCATCAATTAATGTCATGCCCTATTCTATTTATGCTTCCTTGAATCTTGGACCCCTTGCGGAAACTGGTATTGTAATTCAACTTGCTGATCGTTCTAATGCATATCCCAAGGGAGTTGTGGAAGATGTGCTTGTGCAGGTGAATCAATTAGTTTTTTCAGCAGACTTTTATGTTCTGGAAATGGAGGATGAAACGTCTCCCAATCCAACACCAATTCTTTTAGGTAGGCCATTCTTGAAAACTGCCCGAACCAAGATTGATGTTCATGATGGCACTCTCACCATGGAATTTGATGGCGAGGTGATTCGCTTCAATATTTTCGAGGCAATGAGATACCCTACTGACTTGCATTCTGTTTTTGCAGTTGATGTCATTGATTCTTTGGCACAACAAATTCTTGAATTAACTCGCAAAGATGAATTGGAAGTAGCCATTAGTGAACACATAAGGACAGAAAGTTCAAAGAACCAGGAAAGTTGATACATGTGTCTAAAGAAGTGGAGGAAGCTGTGGCAAGCTTGGATGAGACTATAACTATCACCACAAACAGGTATGATGTTTCGTACAGTGAATTGCCTTTATCTAATGAGAAAATTCTTCCTTCTGTGATGAAAGCCCCTACCTTGGAGCTTAAGCCTCTTTCAGAACATTTGAAGTATGTATTCTTATTGGTGATAAGGATAACTTTCCAGTCATAATAGCCAGGGCCCTTATTACAACATTACAAGAATAGGAAAACTCATTCGAGTGCTTCGAGATCAACAAACATCCCTTTGGTGGGTTGTACAATTGGGCTGACATCAAGGTATTAGCCCACCATATGCATGCACCGCATTCTTATTATAAGAAGGATCCAAGCCCACTCGATAAGCACAGCGGAGGTTGAATCCCTCCATGATGAAGTTGTCAAGAAAGAAATCTGAAATTGTTGATGTGGGTTTATTTATCCAATTCGGATAGCAGTGGTAAGTTCCATCCAAGTACCGTTCCAAAGAATCTGGTGTTACGGTGGTTAAGAATGACAATAATGAGCTAGTTCCAACTCGTATCCAAACCGGGTGGCGAGTTTGTATTGATTATCGAAAGCTCATTTCTGCAACTCGCAAGGATCACTTTCCTTTGCCATTCATTGATCAAATGCTGGAGAGATTAGCAGGTCATTCTCATTATTGTTTTCTTGATTGCTATTCAGGATATAATCAGATTGTCATTGCCCCTGAGGATCAAGAGAAAACTACATTCACATGCCCATTCGGTACATTTGCCTATCGACGCATGCCATTCGGTCTTTGCAATGCCCCTGCCACTTTCCAAAGGTTTATGGTAAGTATTTTCTCTGATTATGTTGAGAACATCATTGAGGTATTTATGGATGATTTTAGTGTTTTTGGTGATTCTTTTGATAAATGCCTTGATAACCTTACACTTATACTTCAAAGATGTATGGAAACGAACCTTGTTCTGAATTGGGAAAAATGTCATTTTATGGTAGATCAGGGTATAGTTTTGGGACATGTTATTTCTGCTAAGGGTATAGAAGTTGATAAATCCAAGATTGACACAGGAGTGTTGCAATCCATGGAATTCATGATAGATCATCAAGGGGTGCAAATTATTACAATGGTCAAGAGTGCACATGAACCAAAATGAGGGGTAATTTCGTAAACGAACTGGTATTGCTGTGCAGAGAATTAAATGTCAAGATTTATGGCTGTAAAAGATCTTGAAGTCAGCTTTCTAACACATTTGTCAATGTATCATTTGGAGTTGTCTGCAGGAATTTATGACTATCTCTTCACAGCTGGTTCATAATGAATGCTGCATTAAAGTCCACATTATAATTTGAATTTTCTAGCTTAGTTGGTTGGAATTTGAATTTCTAGCTTAGTTGGTTGTGCTTTTATTACCTAATGTGTTTACTTATGAGTCTTAGTCAATAATTGAGTTGTCAATGTATTAGTTGAGCTGTAATTGTTGAACACATCTAATTATTGTCTTTTACATATGCTTGGAGGGTTGTTCCAAGTTATTTAAGCTCTAAAGTTGTGTATTCAAGGGTAAAGTTTTGAATTCGAATTTGAGTGAAATTTCAGTGTTTATACTGATTTCTCCATAACTCTGTATCTCTTGGTGGATTCCATAGAGTGGTGAGTTAGTTTAAGCCCTGTATCCTTGGTTTACATCCTTGGGTGGTGAATTATCTGTATCCCATTGGTGTTTACTTTGGTGGTGAGCTTGTTATCCCTTTGATCCCTGTATCCTTTGTTTACATCCTTGGGTGGTGAATTTTCTGTATCCCATTGGTGTTTACCTTGGTGGTGAGCTTGTTATCCCTTTCAAAGAGTGTTTGTTAGGTTCCATTTTATTTGTTCCAGCCATTGGTTGAGTTGATAATCAACTTGAAGATCCTATCCTCATCTATTATAATCCAGCAGCCCGGTATCAGATTTGGTATCAAAGCCATATCTCGAAGATTCGGTATCAGATTGGTATCAGAGCTTTTGGTTCAATGGCTGGTCGTACTCACAAGGCTGCTTCTACTACCCAATTGACTCCTTCTCAAAGAGATGAACGTGATTTGATCATTGAAGATCTCAGGTGGCAACTTCAGCAAGTCCAGCAACGTTTGATCATTGAAGATCTTATGCGGCAGCTCCAACAACTCCAGCAACATTTAGTAATTCTGAAAAATAAAGAATTCAGAGGTGGAATGCATGGAGAAGTAGAAGATCAAAGTCCTTTGGACAATTATGCTAATAAAGATGAATGGGTGGAGAATGATGAAATAGACCATGACTTCTTTGAGGATCATGGAAAACCACCAATATTTGATGACTTTTACGAAATTGATGAAGAGATCGAGTCAGATGCCTTGATCAATTTCGATAATCCAGAATTTGTTGATGAAGAGGAAGTCACTTATGCAAATCGAGGTGATTCTCTCTTTCTTATTCAAAGGAGTTTGAATGTTGCCCAAGAACGAGAAGATGATTGGCTTCGCAAAAATATCTTCCATAGCAGATGTTCTCCTCATGGCAAGGTGTGCAACTTTATTATTGATGGTGGCAGCTTTGAAAATGTGGTGTCTACGGAGATGATTGATAAACTTGGCCTTCAGACAGAGAAGCATCATCAACCTTACAAGATTTCATGGCTTCGGAAAGATAACGAGATCAAGGTAACAAACGCTGCCTTGTTTCATTTTCTATTGGAAAAAAGTATAAAGATGAAATATGGTGTGATGTTGTTCCTATGGATACTTGTCATTTACTTCTTGGTAGACCATGGCAGTATGATAGGAAAGTAAGGCATGATGGCTATAGGAATACTTATACATTCTTTAAAGATGGGGTCAAAGTTATTTTGGGTCCTTCAAAGTTAGAAGGTGTTCCTAAACCTACTAAAAGGGAGGGAAATGCTTTGCTTACCCAAACAGAATGTAGAAGAGAGTTGGAGAGGGGAAGTGAAATTTATATGTTCTTGTTGTTAGAAGAAAATGAAGTTAGTAACAAACCGCCTTTGGAGATGAAGTATCTTCTTGAAGAATACCATGATGTTGTACCAGATGAGATACCACCATGCCTTCCTCCAATGAGAGACATACAACATTGCATTGATCTTGTTCCAGGTGCTGTGTTGCCAAATAAATCAGCCTATCGAATGAGTCCCACAGAACACGAAGAATTACAACGGCAGGTTAATGAACTTATCACTAAAGAGTTAGTGAGGGAGAGCAGGAGTCCTTGTGCTGTCCCAACTCTTTTGGTGAATAAAAAGAAGATGGTAGAAGCTTCTATCTTATCACTTCCAGATTTCAGCAAGGTTTTTGAAGTTGAATGTGATGCTTCCAATATTGATATTGGTGCTGTTATTAGCCAAGAATGCAGACCAATTGCTTTCTTTAGTGAAAAATTGAATGCATCTCACAAAAAGTACTCAACTTATGACAAAGAGTTGTATGCTATTTGTCGAGCTTTGAAGCATTGGAGTCAGTATCTCTTGCCAAAACTGTTTGTTCTATATTCTGACCATGAAGCTTTGAAGTTCATCAACAGCCAACAGAAGCTTAATGTTCGACATGCCAGATGGGTAGAGTTTCTTCAAGCTTTCAACTTTACCATCAAGCATTAATCTGGAGTTCAAAATGTGGTGGCTGATGCCTTAAGCCGAAGACATTCTTTGCTGACCTCTATGCAAGTGAATGTTGTTGGGGTTGAGGTTTTAAAAGAGCTTTACAAGGATGATCCAGATTTCGGCAAAATATGGAGTAACTGTAATGAGTTTTCATCTAACCAATTTGTTTTGCAGGATGGTTATCTACTCACGGCAAACCAATTGTGTATTCCTCAATGTTCCTTGAGAGAATTAATCATTAATGAAGCACATGGCAGTGGCATTAGCGGTCATTTTGGGAGAGACAAAACTATTGCTATTGTGAAGAAAACTTCTATTGGCCGAAGATGGAAAGGGATGTGATGAAGCACGTGAAGAGGTGTACAATTTGTCATGTGGCAAAAAGTCATGGGCAGAACACTGGTTTGTACACTCCATTACCTGTTCCTAATGATCATGGGAAGATGTTAGCTTGGATTTTGTGGTGGGATTGCCTAGAACACAGCGAAACAAAGATTCAATCATGGTGGTGGTTGATCGATTTTCTAAAATGGCTCATTTTGTCCCCTGTAACAAGACAAATGATGCGACTCATGTGGCCGATTTGTACTTCAAGGAGATTGTGAAATTGCATGGCATTCCTAAGGCTATAGTCTCATATCGTGATCCAATTTTCTTATCTCATTTTGGCGTACACTTTGGAAAAAGCTGGGGACTACACTTTAGTTCATCTCCTCATCCTCAAACAGATGGACAAACTGAAGTTATCAACAGAAGCTTGAGAAATCTTATGAGGAGTTATGTTGGTAAGAATTTACGGCAATGGGATCTTGTTTTACCTCAAGTTGAGTTTGCTTACAATAGATCATCAAGTCAAACCACTGGTCATAGTCCTTTTGAGGTTGTTTATGGCAAGAATCCAATAAGTCCTTTGGATTTAGCTCCTATTCCTTCCAAAACTCAATTTAGCATTGATGCAGAGGAGAGAGCTAAGAACATCAAGAAACTACATGAACAAGTTCGAGAGAAGATTTTGAAGCAAAATGAGAAGTATAAAGCTGCAGCAAACAAACATCGGAAGTATGCTGAGTTCAAAGAAGGAGATCTAGTGTGGGTACACCTTAGAAAAGAAAGGTTTCCTCTAGGCAAATATGCCAAGTTGAAGCCTAGAGATGATGGACCATTCAAAGTTTTACAACGCATTGGAGAGAATGCTTACAAAGTTGAGCTACCTGAGCATTATGGTGTTTCCAACACATTTAATATCTCTGACCTTAGTCCTTATCTTGGTGAAAACAACAATCAAGACTCGAGGTCGAGTCTTTCTCAACCAGGGGAGCTTGACACAGGAGTGTTGCAATCCATGGGATTCATGATAGATCATCAAGGGTGCAAATTGTTACAATGGTCAGGAGTGCACATGAACCAGAATGAGGGATAATTTCGTAAAAGAACTGGTATTGCTGTGTAGAGAATTAAATGTCAAGATTTGTGGCTATAAAAGATCTTGAAGTCAGCTTTCTAACACATTTGTCAATGTGTCATTTGGAGTTGTCTGCAGGAATCTATGACTATCTCTTCACAGCTGGTTCATAGTTAATGGTGCATTAAAGTCTACTCTAGAATTTGAATTTGATTGCTTAGTTGGTTGGAATTTGAATTTCTAGCTTAGTTGGTTGTGCTTTTATTACCTAATGTGTTTTACTTATGAGTCTTAGTCAATAATTGAGTTGTCAATGTATTAGTTGAGCTGTATTTGTTGAACACATCTAATTATTGTCTTTTACCTATGCTTGGAGGGTTGTTCCAAGTTATTTAAAGTCCCAAAGGTGTGTGTTCAAGGCAGTGAAGTTTTGAATTCGAATTTGAGTGAAATTTCAGTGTTTATACTGATTTCTCCATAACTCTGTATCTCTTGGTGGATTCCATAGAGTGGTGAGTTAGTTTAAGCCCTGTATCCTTGGTTTACATCCTTGGGTGGTGAATTATCTGTATCCCATAGGTGTTTACTTTGGTGGTGAGCTTGTTATCCCTTTCAAAGAGTGTTTGTTAGGTTCCATTCTATTTGTTTCAGCCATTGGTTGAGTTGATAATCAACTTGAAGATCCTATCCTCATCTATTATAATCTAGCAGCCCGGTATCAGATTTGGTATCAGAGCCATATCTCAAAGATCCGGTATCAGCCATGTGCTTCATTAATGATTAATTCTCTCAAGGAACATTGAGGAATACACAATTGGTTTGCCTTGAGTAGATAATCATCCTGCAAAACAAATTGGTTAAATGAAAACTCATTACAGTTACTCCATATTTTGTCGAAATCTGGATCATCCTTGTAAAGCTCTTTTAAAACCTCAAACCCAACAACATTCACTTGCATAGAGGTCAACAAAGAATGTCTTCGGCTTAAGGTATCAGCCACCACATTTTGAACTCCAGATTTATGCTTGATGGTAAAGTTGAAAGCTTGAAGAAACTCTACCCATCTAGCATGTCGAACATTAAGCTTCTGTTGGCTATTGATGAACTTCAAAGCTTTATGGTCAGAATATAGAACAAACGGTTTTGGCAAGAGATACTGACTCCAATGCTTCAAAGCTCGACAAATAGCATAAAACTCTTTGTCATAAGTCGAGTACTTTTTGCGAGATGCATTCAATTTTTCACTAAAGAAAGCAATTGGTCTGCGTTCTTGGCTAATAACAGTACCAATACCAATATTGGAAGCATCACATTCAACTTCAAAAACCTTGTTGAAATCCGGAAGTGATAAGATAGAAGCTTCTATCATCTTATTTTTACTCACCAAAAGAGTTGGGATAGCACAAGGACTCCTACTTTCCCTCACTAACTCTTTAGTGATAAGCTCATTAACCTGCCGTTGTAATTCTTCATGTTCTGTAGGACTCATTCGATAGGCTGATTTAATTGGCAACACAGCACCTGGAACAAGATCAATACAATGCTGTATGTCTCTCATTGGAGGAAGACCTGGTGGTATCTCATTTGGTATAACATCATGGTATTCTTCAAGAAGATATTTCATCTCCGAGGTGGTTCATTACTAACTTCATTTTCTTCTAACAACAAGAACACATAAATTTCACTTCCCTTCTCCAACTCTTTCTACATTCTGTTTGGGTAAGCAAAGCATTTCCCTCCCCTTTAGTAGGTTTAGGAACACATTCTAACTTCGAAGGACCCAAAATAACTTTGACCCCATCTTTAAAGAATGTATAAGTATTCCTCATAGCCATCATGCATTACTTTCCTATCATACTGCCATGGTCTACCAAGAAGTAAATGACAAGCATCCATAGGAACAACATCACACCATATTTCATCTTTATACTTCTTGCCAATAGAAAATGAAACAAGGCAGTGTTTGTTTACCTTGATCTCGTTATCTTTCCGAAGCCATGAAATCTTGTAAGGTTGATGATGCTTCTCTGTCTGAAGGCCAAGTTTATCAATCAGCTCCGTAGACAGCACATTTTCAAAGCTGCAACCATCAATAATAAAGTTGCACACCTTGCCATGAGAAGAACATCTGCTATGGAAGATATTTCTGTGAAGCCAATCATCTTCTCGTTTTTGGGCAATACTCAAACTTCTTTGAATAATAAAGAGAGAATCACCTTTATCAGCATAAGTGACTTCCCCTTCATCAACAAATTCTGGATTATCGAAATTGATCAAGGCATCTAACTCGATCTCTTCATCTATTTCGTAAAAGTCATAAATATTGGTGGTTTTCCATGATCCTCAAAGAAGTCATGGTCTACTTCATCATTCTCCACCGATTCATCTTTATTAGCAGCATCATTATCATCATAATTGCCCAAAGGACTTTGATTTTCTACTTCTCCATGCATTCCACCTAAGAATTCTTTATTTTCCAGAATTACTAAATGTTGTTGAAGTTGTTGGAGCTGCCGCATAAGATCTTCAATGATCAAACGTTGCTGGACTTGCTGGAGTTACCGCCTGAGATCTTCAATGATCAAATCTCGTTCGTCTCTTTGAGAAGGAGGCAATTAGGTAGTAGAAGCAGCCTTGTGAGTACGACTAGCCATTGAACCAAAAGCTCTGATACCAAATCTGATACCGGATTTCGAGATATGGCTCTGATACCAAACTAATGCCGGATCTTCGAGATATGGCTCTGAAACCAATCTGATACCGGGCTGCTGGATTGTAATAGATCAGGATAGGATCTTCTAGTTGATTATCAACTCAACCAATGGCTGGAACAAATAAAATGGAACCTAACAAATACTCTTTGAAAGGGATAACAAGCTCACCACCAAAGTAAACACCAATGGGATACAGATAATTCACCACCCAAGGATGTAAACCTAGGATACAGGGCTTAAACTAACTCACCACTCTATGGAATCCACCAAGAGATACAGAGTTAAGAAAGAAATCAGTATAAACACTGAAATTTCACTCAAATTCGAATTCAAAAACTTCACCCCCTTGAATACACAACTTTAGAACTTAAATAACTTGGAACAACCCTCCAAGCATAGGTAAAAGACAATAATTAAATGATTTCAACAATTACAGCTTAATTACTACATTGACAACTCATTTTAACTAAGACTCATAAGTAAACTCATTAGGTAATAAAGGCACAACCAACTAAGCTAGAAATTCAAATTCCAACCAACTAAGCTAGAAAATTCAAATTCTAATGTAGACTTTAATACATCATTCATTATGAACCAACTGTGAAGAGCTAGTCATAAATCCCTGCAGACAAGTCCAAATGACACATTGACAAATGTGTTAGAAAGATGACTTCAAGATCTCTTATAGCCACAAATCTTGACATTTAATTCTCTGCACAGCAATACCAGTTCTTTTACGAAATTATCCCTCATTCTGGTTCATGTGCACTCCTGACCATTGTAACAATTTGCACCCCTTGATGATCTATCATTAATCCCATGGATTGCAACACTCCTGTGTAATTAACTCTGTATCTCTTGGCGGATTCCATAGAGTGGTGAGTTAGTTTTAGCCTTGTATCCTTGGTTTACATCCTTGGGTGGTAAATTTTCTGTATCCCATTGGTGTTTACCCTGGTGGTGAGCTTGTTATCCTTTCAAAGAGTGTTTGTTAGGTTCCATTCTATTTGTTCCAGCCATTGGTTGAGTTGATAATCAACTTGAAGATCCTATCCTCATCTATTATAATCCAGCAGCCTGGTATCAGATTTGGGATCAGAGCCATATCTCAAAGATCCGGTATCAGATTTGGTATCAAAGCCATATCTCGAAGATCTGGTATCAGATTGGTATCAGAGCTTTTGGTTCAATGGCCGGTCGCACTCGCAAGGTTGCTTCTACTAGCCAACTGCCTCCTCCTTAAAGAGATGAACGAGATTTGATCATTGAAGATCTCAGGCGGCAGCTCCAGCAAGTCCAACAACATTTGGAGGTAATGAAAAATCAAGAAGATAGGGGTGAAAATGGTGACGAATGGGAAAATGCAGTCCATGATGATGATAATCCATTTCACAATCAGCGTAGCGAAGCATCTAGTGATAGCACTCCACCTCCTCCTCATGAATTACGAAATCATTTCTTCCAAGATTTTGATGTGAAGGTTGACATTCCAGAATTTGAGGGAAGAATGCATCCTGATGAGTTCATTGAATGGCTTAATACGGTTGAGCGTATTTTTTAATACAAAAATGTGCCTGAAATTCGTAAAGTCAAGCTTGCTGCAATCAAGCTAAAGAAGTATGCTTCTTTATGGTGGGAGAATTTGAAGAAACAAAGAGAAAGAGAGGGCAGATGTCGAATTTTGACATGGGAGAAAATGAAAAGAGAGCTTAAGAGGAAATTCCTGCCTGAAAATTACAGGCAAGATGTTTTCCTTAAGTTTCACAATTTCAGGCAAAAAGAGTTATC
>SNVD02015638.1:0-12124 GCA_013180625.2 Boswellia sacra | reverse complement strand
TTTGGACTTCTGTAGAGAAATATATGGCCAATTGTTTGAACATTACTCATGTATCATATTCTTTGAATCAAACCTTATTCTTAAACTTTGGTGCCTTTAACATGTAGTCTTCTCCTTAGCTTCAACACTTCATTTTAATAAGCCTTTTCTTGATGTTACAATTATTTCAATGATATACTCTTACACATAAATAAACATGGTTTTTTAAGTTTTTAGTAACTCATAATGAATATAATGTGTTATTTTTTATCATCAAAAATTATTCATGTAGACTTAGGGGCTAACAGAAACAACCTCAATCGCATTATCGGTAATATCTCTCCTTTTCTCCTCTTCAATGGATACCGATATCTTTCTATCGAACCTTCGTAATATTTCCCTTCACTTCCTCAAAATGCTGTGTTTAAAATTTATAAAGTACGGATGACCAGACTTTGGGCATTGATGCTCCTAAATCTGCTTGCGGATATCCGATGGCTTATCGAAGCCAAGGTAAGATTGTCCGGTGAGCCTGATATTAATCTAGTAAAATACATGTCTGGTCTAGGGAAAAGCTACTACGCCAAGAGGCGAAGAGCGAAGAGGTTACAAGTATGTTATAAATGTGCTAGATGGAATTGTAACCACACTTGTCGTTCATTAGGTTTTACGTCCAGGAATAGAGAAGATAAACTTTCATTTATTAAGAATGGTTTGAGTAATGAGTCGCTGGATAATGTTTTGTTAACTCTCGAGTCACATTCTTGTGGACTTGTTTAGCGTGAATCTGTCTCTTATACACATCTAGATGTGTATAAGAGACAGGTTATAGTCTAGGGGATCTGACTAAAAACGACCCTGTTTGCCAGTTTATAAGAAAACTGGATGGGAAGCAAATCCCCGACTCATAGAAGGCGTTTCAGCCGTTACTGGACGTAAAACCAGAGGAAGATGTGAGCCACAATCACAACTACTTGTATATTTGAATGTGTGTAGTTATTGTCGAATTTTATTTCTTTCTTGTTTCGTTTGATCTGATTATCAATGTTGTTTTTGTGTTGTTGTTTGTTGATTTTGTTTGTTGATTTTGTTTGTTTTAATTTCAAGTTTTCTTTTTGACAAACCAGATGACTACCCCATGATATAAGCACATGTGGAAGACAAGTGTGGAGGTTTTGTCAACCTCTACCGAAAGTATATCTTTACTTTTCATGCTTCACGTGGGAGACAAGTGTGGCGGTTTTGTCAAACCCCGCCGAAAGTATATCTCCATTTTTCATGTTTCACGTGGGAGACAAGTGTGTAGGTTTTGTCAAACCTCGCCAAAAGCATATCTAATTTTTTCAATTCTTGGGGCGATAAATCTGCATCGAGCAACCCCCACCGAAATTATGTCCCCATATGTCAAATTTGAGAGTTTTACGTGTGTATATATCCATTCTGTATATTTTCAAACGTCATTCTATAACCTGTCTTGCACTTGAAAGCTCATTAATACCTAACGTGCATCCATTTGTCTCTACACAAGTTTAGAAAGCACTTTTAAAATATGAAAAAAAAAAAAAAAAACATTCGGGGCGATTCCAAAATATATGCGTTATTGTGTGGATCGCAATTTGTTAAAGATGGAGAGTTACAACAGCAGCAGCTTCTGGATCTTGGTAGAGGTGATTTGCGTTCTTCGAAACTAGCAAAGTATACTAGTCGCACAAGTAATAAAGTGATAAGTAGATATCGTTCCCACGAGGATTGATTCTAATTGAATTTGTTATTTCCAGCAACAATAAAATAAACAGGGGGGATTTTTGTTGAATGATTTACTAAATGAACGAAGAAGAATATGCAAATGGAAGAACAAGAATAAACAAAACAGAAAGTTAAGAAAGTTAATTGGAGTAATTTAAAAAATCAATGATGAGAGAGAAAGAGAAAGAAATCTGGTTAAGGGGATCATTCTCTGCCACAAGATATGGATTTGCGAATTAATCATAGAATTGTCATCCAATTACACCATTGAAATTATCAACCGTAGATAACAACAAGTTCTGTTATCCCAATCTTTCTTTACTTTGTTGTTAAATAAAATAGGCTCTTTACTTAATCTCTATCCATTAAACAACCTAGAACAAGCTCTCTAAATTTAATTCAATGGATGCATTACGATAAGAAAGATAGGTTGATCTAAGCAATAAACACACCAGCTCGGATTATTTAACTTAGGTTATATTCTCCAATTGCAATCTCTGATCACAATTTTGCTACTACTGATTAGAAATTCAAGACAATTACGGATCAAGATTTCTAGTCTAGCAATAGACAATATCCAGATTATATTCAGTTGGCCACCCAAATACAATCCAGCAAGCAATCATAAGCATAAAACATGGGAAAATATAAGCAACTTCAATTAGAGAATTGGATAACAATTGCTGCACAAAGCAAATCAATGCAATAAAAAACCATATCAAGGGCTTTGGAATCACCCTCAACCAATTCAGATTCAGTTACACATGTTTAAGAACGTGGTAAATACAATACAACATGGAGACATTCCAGAAAATGAAAAAGAAGGGAAAAACTTAGCAAATTTGATGTAATTCTCTTTGGATTGTAGTTCTTCCTCTTTCCAAGCTTCCTTTCTCCTTCAAGAACTCCCGAGATGAAAGAATTCCAGAGTAGCAGCCTCCACCACATTCTCCCTCTTCAAGTTATGAAAATAAAACCCTAAAATGTGTTTAAATACTCTGCTACAGTAATCTGCTACAGTGTCCCGTATTATACATGCTACAGTGATGTGTGGAATTACATTTCTACACTTCTCACACTGTTTTGATTACAACTTTCGGTACACTGAATGGATTCATAAACCGTAAATTTCTCCAAAAAGTAGACTTCGAGAGCTTTTCAACGGTATATGATATGTCATCGGGTTCATTGTATATCAATACAATTAAATCCGATAAGATGGCTGACTAGCAGAGGTGAAAATGAAGGGTTTTACTCCATTTTTGTGCAAGTTGCTCCAAAACTCCTACAAACATCAAAACCACACAAAAAAATAAAAATACCAAGGAATATAGCAAAGAAACATGGACGAATTGATATAAAAATAATACATAAATAGACACCTATCAAATTCCCCCACACTTAGACTTTGCTAGTCCTCGAGCAACTAAAATGATACGAAACAAAACTAAACCGAAACAGAATCAAAGAAAAATTAAAACACACCAATGCTTCAACTTGCAACTAGGCCTCAAAGATTATACTTAATTATAACCCAAGGAATACTTCAAAATAATGCACTTGATCAAGAATTTTATGTCAAAAATTAGTTTCGCTTCACTTCAATTCCTCAAGTGTGTGTGTGTAGAGCCATTCTCACATAATCACTTGTAACCCGGATGAGTTTATGCATAAAAATGAATCATATTTAATATTGAAGATGTGTGTATAAATGAACTCCATAGGCCTGCTTTTCAAGTCACTCTCCACTAATGTAGACATGCACAATACTAAGGATCAAGTAGGACTTTATTAAGCTTGTAACGTTTGCCTTGGGTGAAGGTATGATAAAGGATAATAATTTGGCTCAAATCACCCACAAACACATAAATCATTCAAGACTATATAGAGCTCAACCCTATAACACAACATTTCAATTGACCAGGTTACTCCTCCATACTTATTTAAAACACTCAATCTTTTTTTTTTTTTTTTTTGCAGAAAACAAAAGAAAACTACACCCCCACATTTTGTTGTTTCATTCTTTTTAAGAACACTTAAGGGTATAGATCTCTTATTCTTCTTCTTTTGTTCTTTTTTTATCTTTTTTTCTTTGTTTTTCTTTTTTTTTTTATTACACTTCCCCTCCACCACACTTAAACAACACATTGTCCTCAATGTGTAAGTACGTGGACGATAAGTACAGATTGGCTTTTTTTGTTTTTTTCTTTTTTTTTCAAACATAATAGAACTTACGTGCATTGCTCATGACACATCCCAACCTCCTCTAACTTCCCAAAACCAGAACATCCCTCAAAATTTAATTGTGAACGATCTACATGCTCATAGGTAAGGGATAAACTGTTTGGAATAAATTCATTTGAGGTAGGAAAATCTTTTAGTGATAGGGAACAAAGAAAAAGGCGTGCCTTACAAAGTGGCTCAAAAGGGGGTTTGTTGGTATTGGTAACTAGGGATCAATTTCTGTCAAGGTGGGCTATTAAGGCTCAAACGGTCCAAAGATGGCCTAAATCATTTCCCCAATGTTGCACAGCCTAGGATTTCGCCTTGAGTGACCATCAAAACAAGTTCTAGAATTCATTGAAATCTGAAGAAACATTTAAATTACATAAACTTTCTCTAAGTGAACAAATAACTCAGTGATAATAGCTCAGTGCTCAATGTTGCGCAAGGAAAATCAAAGGTAAATGATAAAACCAATAAAACATTTTCAAGCCACACGGATCCAATGCATATTTTATCATTTTCCAAGAGGTTATCTTAATTCATATCATTATTTATACATCGACCATAAAATGCAAAGGAAGAGGATGGTTACGTGGCGTTGTTTGTTACACCTGAGTCACACGAATTGTATATTTCAACAATCCTTTTAGGACCAGATTGTAGCGAGTAGCCCGTTAGACTTAGTGGGTTCCAGCTATATACCTTATATGAAGAAATACAAAACAAGAAACAAGACACTTCAAAAAACATGAAATAAACAAACTACAGATTTATTTAGAGAGAATGCGTTTCAAGGGTTAAAGAAACCCCATATTCTACCATTCTCAGGTTTTTCCACAATTGTTTTTTTTTTTTAAATCAAAACTGATAAAGATAAAAGCACAAAACAACTCTAAATTACGCAAAACTAAACTCACTCATAAAATAACAAAGTTCAACAAGTCAGCAAACAAAAACAAGTTACTTAGAATGAGTCTAAAAAGTTTAGAAGTTAGCCTCCTTATTCAGCCATTATGGATTGAAGAGATCCAGAATGCGTTTCAAGAGAACTTGAACTTTTTAAGCCACCACTCTAAAAACCGAGATTAGAAAATATTACCTGGGATGAAAGAAATAACCTGAAAAAAGCTCAAAAGAAATAACATGAAAACTCTCAAATAAACACAATAAAAAGAAAGCAAAACAAAAACAAATCAAACCAACAGATAGAGATTACAGATGGAGCGTTAAATCCAGTTTACGCCTCTTATTGCCTTCTACAAACCAATCTATCCGAGCCCATTCTGGGGGGGGGGCAAATAGGCGAAATAGACGAAAAATTCTTTTTATAAGTTGTCAATTTATACTCCCCTGCAGTAGTTAAGCTCGGTAACTAGGTTTGGCCTCGCTGGATGTTTTGTGAGATGAATGGTTTTTTTCTTACTGCTGATCAAGAAATGACAACAAACCATCAAAAAAATTATTTACATTTAACAAACCAATGGGTTTCCGATGGATGTTTAGCTGTGCCCAAGAGGTGATTTGAAATATCTCCTCTAATGTACCATAACCACCAGGCAAAGTTATAAATGCATCGGACTTAACAACCATATGTGCAATACGCTCATGCATGCTAGAGACCTGTAACTCTTCCCCGATTGTGTTGCCTATGATATCTCGTACAGCTAATAGTTTAGGGATAATGCCGAGAACTTTGCTCCCTCTTAGGGATGCAGCTGTCGACACACACCCCATTAACCCAAGACTACCCCCTCCATAAATCAAATGAAGACCCTCGCAGCTAATGTCCTACCAAGATCAAGAGCTGCTGTTGTAAATTCTCCATCTTTACCAAATTGCGATCCACAACATACGCAGATATTTTGGAATCGCCGAATTGGGGTTTTCTCCATTTCTAAAAACAAAAAAAAGGTGCTCTTCTAAAACTTGTGCAAAAGAGACAATGATGTACGTTAGGTATTATGCGATTCAAGTGCAAGACAGGTTATAAAATGACATTTGAGAATATGCAAAATGGATGTATACACACGTAAAACTCTCAAATTTGACACATGGGGACATAATTTCGGTGGGGGATGCTCGATGTAGATTTATCGTCCCAAAATTTGAAAAAATGAGATATGCTTTCGGCGAGGTTTGACAAAACCTACACACTTGTCTTCCACGTGAAGCATGAAAAATGGAAATATACTTTCGGTGGGGTTTGACAAAACCGCCACACTTGTCTCTCACGTGAAGCATGGAAAGTAGAGATATACTTTCGGTGGAGGTTGACAAAACCTCCACACTTGTCTCCCACGTGTACTTAGGCCATAGGGTAGTCATATGGTTTGTCAAAAAGAAAACTTGAAATTAAAACAAACAAAATCAACAAACAACAACAACACAAAAACAACATTGATAATCAGATCAAACGAAATAAGAAAAAAAATTCTACAACAACAACACACATTCAAATATACAAGTAGTTGTGATTGTGGCTCACATCTTCTCTGGTTTTACGTCCAGTAACGGCTGAAACGCCTTCTATGAGTCGGGGATTTGCTTCCCATCCAGTTTTCTTATAAACTGGCAAACAGGGTCGTTTTTAGTCAGATTCCCTAGACTATAACACTGCAATTCATCACGAAATTGTGTACATAGATTAAGCAATTCACTCTGAACAAGTCCACAAGAATGTGACTCGAGAGTTAACAAAACATTATCAAGCGACTCATTACTCAAAACATTCTTAATAAATGAAAGTTTATCTTCTCTATTCCTGGACGCAAAACCTAATGAACGACAAGTCTGGTTACATTTCCATCTAGCACATTTATAACATACTTGTAACCTTTTCGCTCTTCGCCTCTTGGCGTAGTAGCTCTTTCCTAGACCAGGCATGTATTTTGCGGATTAATGTCCGGCTCACCGGACAATCTCACCTTGGCTTCGATAAGCCATCGGATATCAGCAGGCACATTTAGGAGCATCAACGCCCAAAGTCTAGTCATCCGTACTTTATAAATTTTAAACACAGCATTTTGAGAAAGTGAAGGGAAATATTTACGAAGGTTCGACAGAAAGATATCGGCATCCATTGAAGAGGAGAAAAGAAGAGATATTATTTGATAATGCGATCGGGTTTGTTTTTCTCCAAGATATGCACGTTTCAAACCTTTGGCGAATGACTTCAACTTCCGTTTGGATGTTTTCACAAGCTGCTGCACAAATGAGCTCAAAGCACAGAGTAATCAAATTAAACAAAAGAAAGGAAAAGAAAAGAGCAAAAACGAAACTAAAGACACATAAAAGAGATAACAACACAATAGCAAACAAAAGTCAAAAAACAAGTAATAAATATAAAAACAAATAAGACAGATGGCAAAGAGAGATAAAACCTGATCAATTTGATGGCCTATGAAAGAAATCTCCTCGAGACAAAAAAAATCGATCATTATTACCTCATTTTATTTTTCTTTTCTTCTTTTTTTTATTTTTCAAAAACATTGGGTTGCCTCCCAATAAGCGCTTGGTTTAACGTCCTCAGCCCGACGTTGGTTCCATCATGGAAGGGTCCAATCTCTGCTGTGCTTCACTAATGGGCTTGGATCCTTCTTCCAACAAGATAGGGTCCATGCATATGGTTGGGCGTTGGATGTTAGCAATCGTCCACCCAATAGCTATTTTGTGATCTGTAAGTATTCGGACGAGTTTCTCTTCTTGTATTCGTGCAAGGCCCATTTCTATTATAATTGGCAAATGATCATTCTCACTCAAGAATCCATGCCTCAAATGATCTGGAAGAAGCTTAAGCTCCAAGGCAGGGGCTGTCATCACAGACGGAAGAATTTTCTCATTAGATAAAGGAAATTGAATGTACGAAACATCATACCTATATGTGGTTATTGCGATGGTCTCATCTAAACTTGCCACAACTTCCTCCCATTCTTTGGCCACTTGTATCAAATTTTCTGATCAATTAGAATTTTCTGTCCATATGTGATCATTCAATAGCTATATTCAAATCCATTCTTGCAGTTAACTCAAAACATTGTTGTGGCAGAGAATCAACAACGTCAACGCCAAAAACGAATGTAAATTCAATAGAGTACTCAATTGCCGCAAAATATTGAACATATCACCTGCCATCAAACTCTATGATGAGAGAGTATCACATGAACATCAATCTTGGTCTCTAACAGTTTCGAGAATGTCTCACTAAAAGAATCGAAGTTGTATTAGGAGATGTCTCATCCTTTATTTCAAGGACATAGAAGTTTGCTGGGAAAACCAATTGATTCACCTGCAAAAGCACATCTTCCACAACTCTTTTGGGATATGCATTAAAATGATCAGTAAGTTGAATGGTAATACCAGTTTCCGCAAAAGGTCCAAGATTTAATGAAGCATAAATAGAATATGGCATGATGTTAATAAATGCTCCAAATCTAACATACGCTTTCAAACTTGGTTTTACCAATGGTGCATGGCATGGTGAACGTACCTGGATCTTTGCACTTTGGAGGAATTTTCCTTTGCAATAACAGCTGAAAATCCTTCCCCACACTTAACTTTCTCATTCCCTTTTAATTTTCTCTTGCTGGTGCATAACTTCTTGAGACATTTTGTATAACAAGGTACTTGCTCGGTAGCATCCAGAAGTGGTATATTTATCTCGATTTTACGAGAAGTTTTCAGGATTTCTTGTTCTTTGTTCCTCCTTCTTCAATTTTGTCAATCTGCTAGGAAAAAGTGGAGGAGTAACATAAGAAGGAATAGCAGTTTTAAGACTTACCGAGAAGTCAGTGTTTTGTCATCGTGGGAAGTGGTGTATCTCCTTCATCAGTTTGTGATTTCTTTGTAGGACATCTAATTGCTCTCCATTTTGCACAGTTAGCGCACAAGGAATTCTCTATTCGGATTGAATCACCGTTGACAAGATAATTCTTCTGAGCCTTGGCCCTCGAATTTGCTCATGCTAGTGGCCAATTGTCCCATTTGATTTGCCAGGTTTTGGATACTTGTCCCAGTTTCCTGCTGGAATTGCATTGTGTTAGTGGCAAGTGCATTAACAATATCTTCGAGAGACATACCTGAGTTTTGCAGAGCTAGTTGCGGTGTTGGATGTGGCATTGGTGGTGGTTGCATTTGAAATGGTTGCTGCACTCTAGGTTGATTGAAACTTTGTGGCCGATTTGGTATCACATTTGAAGTGATTGGTTGATGATTCCAGTAACTGAAATTATGTTGATCTTCCCATCCAGCATTGTAAGTGCTAGAGAAAGGATCATACCATTGCCTCGTTTGTCCTGAAATCCACCCATGGCATTGGCTTGTTCCATATATTCTTCTTGTAAAGTTGGATACATATCGATTGGATGCTCCATCGTAGAATATATCCCACATTCATAAGATTTTTGCATATCTCCTACAACCATGTTTTTCACAAGAGAGGTTAGCTCAGAAAGTTGTTGTTCAATGTTCGGAGTGCTTACCTCATTTACTCTCCACGGTAGTTGTGGCTCAAAACCGCAACTGAATTGATAGAAGTTTACTGCCATGTTGTCTAAACACAAACAATCAGAAAAGAAAAACAAAGAACATAGGAATCAACAATGAAAACAAAATAACAAATCGATTAGAAAATCAATCCCCGGCAACGGCGCCAAAAACTTGATGCGGTCGAAACTAGCAAGTATACTAGTCGCACAAGTAATAAAGTGATAAGTAAGATATCGTTCCCACGAGGATTGATTCTAATTGAATTTGTTATTTCCAGCAACAAAAAACTAAACAGGGGGGGATTTTTGTTGAATGCTTTACTAAATGAAATAAGAATGCAAGTAAAGAATAACAAAACAGAAAGTAAATTTGAATGAAAAATCAATGGGAGAAAGCTGGTTAAGGGATCCTTCTCTAACACAAGATATGGATTTGCGAATTAATTGTAGAATTGTCATCTAATTACAGCATTGAAGTTATCAACCGTAGATAATAACAAGCTCTATTACCCCAATCTTTCCTTACTTTGTTGTTAAATAAAACAAGCTCTTAATTTAATCTCTATCCATTAAACAACCTAGAACAAGCTCTCTGAGTTTAATTCACTGGATGCATTATGATAAGAAAGATAGGTTGATCTAAGCAATAAACACACAAGCTCGGATTATTTAACTTAGGTTATATTCTCCAATTGTAATCTCTGATCACAATTTTGCTACTTATGATTAGAAATTCAAGACAATTACGGATCAAGATTTCTAGTCTAGCAATAAATCACAACTAGATTATATTCAGTTGGCCACTCAAATACAATCAGCAAGCAATCATAAGCATTAAATATGGGAGAATACAAGCAACTTCAATTAGAGAATTGGATAACAATTTCTTACACAATCAACTCACAAAAACCATATCAAAGGCTTTGAAATCACCCTCAACCAATTCAGATTCAGTTACACATGTTTAAGAACGTGGTAAATACAATACAACATGGAGACATTCCAGAAAATGAAAGAGAAAGGGAAAACTTAGCAAATTTGATGAAAATCTCTCAAGATTGCAGTTCTTCATCTTTCCAAGCCTTCAATCTCCTTCAAGAACTCTAAGAGATGAGAGAAATCCAAAGATGCAGCCTCCTCCACGTTCTCCCCTCTTCAAGTTATGAAAATAAAACCCTAAAATGTGTTTAAATACTCTGCTACAGTAACCTGCTACAGTGTCCCGTATTATACATGCTACAATGATTTGTGGAATTACATTTTTATACTTCTCACACTGTTTTGATTATAACTTTTGGTACACTGAATGGATTTATAAACCGTAAATTTCTCCAGAAAATAGACTTCGAGAGCTTTCCAACGGTATATAACATGCGTCGGGTTCATTGTATATCAATACAATTAAATCCGAGAAGATCACTGACTAGCAGAGGTGAAAATGAAGTGTTTTACTCCATTTTTTGTGCAAGTTGCTCCAAAACTCCTACAAACATCAAAACACAAAAAAACATAAAAATACCACGAAATATAGCAAAGAAACATGGACGAATTGATATAAAAGTAATACATAAATAGACACCTATCATCTGGACTACCGAAATTGATCAAGGCATCTGTCTCGATCTCTTCATCACTTTCGTAAAAGTCATCAAATATTGGTGGTTTTCCATGATCCTCAAAGAAGTCATGGTCTACTTCATCATTCTCCACCGATTCATCTTTATTAGAAGCATCATTATCATCATAATTGCCCAAAGGACTTTGATCTTCTACTTCTCCATGCATTCCACCTGTGAATTCTTTATTTTCCAGAATTAGTAAATGTTGCTGGAGTTGTTGGAGTTGCCGCATAAGATTTTCAATGATCAAATGTTGCTGGACTTGCTGGAGTCGCCGCCTGAGATCTTCAATGATCAAATCACGTTCATCTCTTTGAGAAGGAGGCAATTGGGTAGTAGAAGCAGCCTTGTGAGTACGACCAGCCATTGAACCAAAAGCTCTGATACCAATCTGATACCGGATCTTCGAGATATGGCTCTGATACCAAACTGATATCGGATCTTCGACATATGGCTCTGATACCGCTCTGATACCAATCTGACACCGGATCTTCGAGATATGGCTCTAATACCAAACTGATACCGGATCTTCGAGATATGGCTCTGATACCAAACTGATACCGGGCTGGTAGATTATAATAGATCAGGATAGGATCTTCAAGTTGATTATAAACTCAACCAATGGCTGGAACAAATAAAATGGAACCTAACAAACACTCTTTGAAAGGGATAACAAGCTCACCACCAAAGTAAACACCAATGGGATACAGATAATTCACCACCCAAGGATGTCAACCAAGGATACAGGGCTTAAACTAACACACCACTCTTTGGAATCCACCAAGAGATACAGAGTTAAGGAGAAATCAGTATAAACACTGAATTTTCACTCAAATTCGAATTCAAACACTCTTGTGTGATTCTCATTTATTGTTTATGATAGGTGTTTATTTATGTATTACTTTCATATCAATTCATCTATGTTTCTTTGCTATATTCCTTGGTATTTTTATGTTTTTTGTGTGGTTTTGATGTTTGTAGGAGTTTTGGAGCAACTTGCACAAAAATGGAGTAAAACCCTTCATTTCCACCTCTGCTAGTCAGTGATCTTCTCGGATTTAATTGTATTGA